>SEYY01020231.1:115000-130000 GCA_009176605.1 Armadillidium nasatum
CAGAATTGTAATGGGAGTGTAAGTTTGTAAAAGTAAGTTTCGAAGAACTTCATTGTATAAAATCTTGCAATAGCACACATGTTAATGTATATTATTTTACTGATCACTTTACTATTAGGAAGTAAAACGAACAGTTTTGTGGAGACTAATATATATATAATTTCATCTCTTATCACTGCTACTACAGGTGTTAGAATGATTTGTATTTTAAATGCAGCTGACGTGTTAATATATGATGATGTGTGGATTGGGTTTTTACCTATATCTTTGGGCTTCTTATTAGGAGCTACGTCTATATTGTTTTCATGGAAGGGTAAATTAGAACATGAATAGTTTCTATCTTTTTGCAGCGAAATGAATGAAGCGTATGAGTTTATGATAAACATTTAAACTCTAGTATATTTCATTTCGAATTAATTTCAATAATTATTGCCGTAACAAATATTGATTTTGGTTAAAGTATTTTAGTAATCTATGACATAATCGTAACCAAGTGCTGATTTTAAACTTGAATAGCACATCATGGTTAAAATTAAGAGTACTCTAAATGATTAGCACGGTTTGAAGCTAAAATAAACAAAACGTTTGAGTTTAAACTATATTTGTAAAAATAATCTGTAATTAGTATAAACTACAATAAAAGGAGGTCAAACTAGGAAAATATCTAAGCTCCGCTGAAATAATAATGTTGATACTTTCAAAAGGGTAAAACTCCATCAATTACCGAAATATTTTTCTAGTGCAAAATTTGTTGTGAAAATTTTTCTTGGATATTTTTTTAGACCTTTTTTTCTCAATTTCTTCTTTATTATACTACGTACAGTGAAGTAATTTTACCAACTCGTACATACTTTTTAAAGAGCTTTGTGTGGAAGCTTTCTTTCTTATAAAGTTGGATGCTCTTTATCGAGTATTTATAAATCTTGATGTAGGGGAATGTGGAAAATGAAGATTTTCAATTGTGTATAATTTTGATGCTGGTTTGTTGTAGTTGAGTGTACACAAGTGTGCGTGTTTGTGTAGTTGATAGCAGGAAAGTTTTCTTCCCTCCTTCGCAAAATGGACTCGAGAACATTTACAATAACTTCCATTAGCAACAATAACAGCTGAAGATGAATTTATATAAAGGGAAAGGGAAGGCAGGGATGACGTTTTTAAATTCTAAATGTTTGCAAACCAGAGCTGTGTCAAAGTTGAAAAATAATAATAATAATAATAATAATAATAATAAATAATAATAATAATAATAATAATAATAATAATAATAATAATAATAATAATAATAATAATAATAATAATAATAATAATAAAATAATAATAATAATAATAATAATAATAATAATAATAATAATAACATTAAAAATTAGTTAATAATAAGTAATTATTATTATTAACTTCTACTACTACTGCTACTAATAATAATAACCTTGATTAAATAATTCAAATTGGAAGGAGCAAATAAAATTTTTAAAATATTTTTAATTAAAATATTTTATTATTTAAATTTGCAAAAATATCTTTTATTGCATTTAAAAAATAAATTAATAATTATATTTTAAATTTTACGTTCTAATATTTAATAAAATTTACTTTTAAATGTTATTTCCAGTTTTATGTCAAAATATTAAGCAAAAAAAATTTTAAAGAAATTTTGATATTTTTATTAAATTGCAAATTCTATTTATGAGAAGAAATAAAAAAAAAAAAAAAAAAATACTTTTAAGATTGAAAATAAATATGAATAATTAATAAAATAATAATAATAATAATAATAATAATAATAATAATAATAATAATAATAATTAATAATAATTAATCATAATAATTTCAATGTCCATTCCCATAGGTTATTCAGAAAAAAAGTGTAATTACAAGTTTACAATATTATAGTAGGTCCTAAACTACTAAATACAATCAGTATCTCGTTAGTCTTCCACTTCTTTGAAAAGAGGCTTCTAAAGGGATACACAATGATTTACATTGAGTCACAAAATTTAGAAGAAAAATTAGAAAAATAACTTTTCAATTTATTTTATTAAAAAGTAAAATATTAATATGATGCATATAACAAACAATGATGATAATACAAAAAATGGTAAAGCTAGCAATAATAATAATGATTCTATTGAAACTACATTAACAATAAGAACACAATAATAATAAATATAGAAATTCTACATCAGCCTCTGATTTAAAGGCAAAGTTGTTATTAAAAATTATTATAATCATATATATATATATATATATATATATATATATATATATATATATATATATATATATATATATATATATATATATATATATATATATATATATATATATATATATATATATATATATAATAATACTTATTTATTTACTTGTTTACTTTATACAACTAAGAATAATGTAACTTTAATGTAATTATTTATCTACAAAGTTAAAGGTTTTAACTACTCGCCTTTTAAAAATCCTTTATACAAACACTCTTAACGTCCCAAGTCTTCTTTAAGGTTTCTTCAGTTAAAAGTTTATTTATTTTTTTTTTATTATTATTATTATTATTTTTTTTTTTATGATTCGTTTATGTTTAGTTTCGTAAACAAATTTTTTTTTTTTTTTTTTTTTTTTTTTTTTTTTTTTTAAGAATCTTATTAAAAATTCTTTTCAGTTTTATTTATTTATATATAATCTTTGTTATATGTTTGAAGTTATTTCTATTTTATGTATAATTCGTTATCTTTTGAATTTTCTATTTTTTATTTATTTATTATTAATTATTATTTTTATTATTTATTATTATTTCTTATTTTATTATTTTATTATTTTATTATTTTTATTATTAATATTATTATTTTTATTATTATTATTATTTATTGCAGTTTAAACTTTATTAATTCATAAATATTTCATTCGTTATTTGTTATATTTCTGTTCATTTATTTTTCTCTCTTTCTGTTGTCTTTCTCCGACTTTCTTGTCTGTCATTTCCCTGTCATTTAACTCGTGTGAGTGTGTGTATGTGCGTGTGTGTGCGTTTACTTTTCTTTTAATATTTTCTTTAATCTTTGTTTGTTTATTCTATTTTTTAAAACTTCGCAAATTGAGGAAAACTTTTTTTTGATAAAATTATGTTTACAATTAAATATTTTATCATATAATGGGAATAAGACGTTTCAAAGAAACTTGTTTTCAAACACAAAAAAAAGGCTTATCTTTATATATTATATATATATATATATATATATATATATATATATATATATATATATATATATATATATATATATATATATATATATATATATATATATATATATATATATATATATACAGGAAATCCTTATATTTTGCTTCTTAGTAGATAAAACTATCTATGGTTTTCACAAAGTATCAAAATACACCCTAAATTAAAAAATCTTTTATAGAATGGAAATATTTTACATGTATTTTGACTCGTTATATGTATGAGAAGCGAGAAATAAGGACTTGCCTTTATTCAACATCGACAATGTAAGTCGCTTTTTTACAATTAGGATTTAACGTTTTTTAACTAAAATACTCATCAAAGCCTGAAGAGTCTTCAAAAAGATGAGTATTATCCCATTTAACTATTTTAAATTACTTGTAGCCTTATGGTAGTTATATATATTTTTATCCTTAGGGTAGGAACCTTTAGAGATTTGTAAGAGAAGTTAGGTCCCAACTAGACCGACTCAACCTGATATTTTGTTTTGCTATTTGAATTAAAATTGACTTTTTTGATTATGCTCGGGTTCAGTTAGTGCATTACTTTTAACTTGAATTTTATATTTGACTTGACTTTTACTGTTTAACTGGGCCTTGTTTTCTTTGGCAGAGTTTGAGGATTCTTCCTTTGGGTTGAAGCTATGTTCCTACTAGGCTAAATTTTACCTTTACTACGCTAAAATTTATATATGAATTTGCATAAAATAAGCCGATCGTCCAAGTTATTTTCTTGAAATAAAGTAAATCCCAAAAAATTCCCCTTTTATTTTTACTATTTGAGGAATATTTTCAATGGTGAGTTTTTTATTAATTTCTTTTTATTAATTGTAGGCTAAATTTACTAAAATTAGGTTTATTCTAAGTAGAGCAGCAACATATATGCATTAAGCGCTTTCTGGGGTTTCAGCGCCATGGAAATTTCCAATAATGTATATTATATATATATATATATATATATATATATATATATATTATATATATATATATATATATATATATATATATATATATATATATATATATATATATATATATATATATATATATATATATATATATATATATATTATATATATATATATATATATATATATATATATATATATATATATATATGTGTGTGTGTGTGTGGGTGGGTGTGTTGGTGCGCGCGTGCATAGAATATGGAATATTTTGATAATTACACTGGGAATGTTTACAGATCAAAATGAGTATCCAACTGGTTCGGAAAATTGAGCCCAATGAAATGGTACATTCCTTTTGGACCTCAGTGAGACGAAGGGTATATCCAAGATACTTCAGTCTTATAATGAGGTTATTTATAGGCGTCTCCAGTTCTTCTGGAGAAAATACATATGTTCCACTGTACAGAATTACAAATTCTTTCCAAATTATTCAAGATGACAAAATTATATAAGGACAATCCTGACCTGCCCTAAGGGGAGGGTAATGTAAAATTCAAACCTTTCCTCCATTATCTTTTTAAAGTTGGTACTATGGACTGGTGCTGTCAAGGGATTCTAGTCCCTGTATTCTCTAGGAATTCTTCTCTTCCTGTGGAAATTACTGTTCAATAGGAACGAAAATATAACCTCTCTCTCTCTCTCTCTCTCTCTCTCTCTCTCTCTCTCTCTATATATATATATATATATATATATATATATATATATATATATATATATATATATATATATATATATATATATATATATATATATATATATATATATATATATATATATATATATATATATATATATATATATATATATATATATATACCATTATTACAAAACCATTCATGCAAGACATTCGTACAAAAATAATTTGATGCAATCAGTGTCGAAGAAGATTGATCATTGTTTATGCAGATGAGGAAAGGAGGAACGGAGAGCTTCGTTCAACACAAATTTTTTTTTACACCATTTGCTATTCTACAACGTTTATTCTTCCATACTCCAAATCCTGTAATAATAATAATAATAATAATAATAATAATAATAATAATAATAATAATAATAATAATAATAATAATAATAATAATAATAATAATAATAATAATAATAATAAATAATAATAATAATAATAATAATAATAAAATAATAATAATAATAATAATAATAATAATAATAATAATAATAATAATAATAATAATAATAATGATTAATAATACTATATTTAAATAGCAGTTATAACAATGATAATAAATCTAAACGGATGCAATATTAAAATAAAAAAATATTTAAGTTAATTTTTGAAGTAATAATAAAAATTACACTTGCTTAAAATTTTTCATTTTGGAAAATGGGATATTTTATCTAATTCAGGGGAGTGAGATATTTTATATCCAAATGATTTTCTACGGTTTTTCCAATAATTTATATTTCGTATTTTATTTATTTGTTTTTTCGTGTTTGTTGTAGAAAATTGTAAAATAGAGTTTTTGTGAATGAACTAATTACACCATTTATTTATTTATTTATTTATTTTTTAATACGCATTGGGGCCATTATTAATCAGCTTTTCTCTCTATATTTTATTAGACTCTTCTAGTACAGTGGTTTAAAAGTGAAGAAGCATTATTAATAGATGTATCAATGTTTTTTTTTCTTTTTTCTTTTTTTTTTGTACATGTAACCACTACTCACGGGCAAGGCCCTTTTCAAGGATGTGGTATTATTAAAATGGGCCAAACAAGATATTTTAGAAATTTTGACTGCAATCATCATCAAAACTATTGGAGCCACCGAAAATTCGAATAATTAATAAAAATTAGCGTCATTTAAATCTCATTAGTAATAAGAAATGACTAAAACGATAACACATAATAATTTTGTACAAATTTATTAATTAACTTAATATATTATAGAAAAAACCTTGACCGAAGTCCCTGACGTTTGTTTCATCACGTAACCATTTCAGATTCTCTAAAACGAAAATTAAAGGTTAAAATTTTAGGATGTAAATCTCGCTGCAGTGAGCTTTAAATAATAATTATTAAATCAGAGTTTTAAGATTTTCGCTTGAAGTCTTAAAGATCTTTACAAAATATTTATTTTCCATGGAACGCACCTTCACTTTTCGGAAACTCGATCAGTATTTATATTTAAATATTTAATGTATTAATTAATTAATTAACTTATTTTTCTTACTTTTTACTAATTATCTTTCTTTCATATTTATTATTTCTCAATAAAGTAATTAAGACACAAATAATTACTATAAATAAAAACTTCACTTAAAATGCAAAAGCCATGCCATATAGAACAAAGTTTTCCCTCATATAATAATTATTACACATTATTTAACATGTTTGTATGAAATAAATTATATCCAGTGTTTTGTTGCGTAGGTTAATTCGTAGGAGATTTTTGTGACGTCATTTATATATATATATATTTATTTATTTATGAACCAAAGAGAAGTGCATCTTTCTGGGTGTTTCAAATTAGGAGTAATTTATTTATATATCTTTGAGAAACATTATTATCAATAAAATTAAAACTAATAATAATGAGGATAAGGGGTAATAATCAATACACATAATACCAATGATAGTAATTACAATGAGAAGGAATAATAATAATAATTGAAAATAAGGATTATAATTATAATAATGAAATATCTATAATAATAATAGTAAAGGAAATAATGATAAAAATTGATAATATTAATGATAATAATTATATTATTATTATAATTATTATTATTATAAGTGATATGGATAAAAATAATAATAATAATAATAATAATAATAATAATAATAATAATAATAATAATAATAATAATAATAGAAACTCATTTAGAACTGTGAGGAATAGGGAAAAACCCTTAAGATCCAAATACCAAATTTTCCCTCTTCTTAAAATAGAATTTTGCTTTTTTTTTCCCTTCGTCCTTTCAGATAGAGAGAGAGAGAGAGAGAGAGAGAGAGAGAGAGAGAGAGAGAGAGAGAGAGAGAGAGAGAGAGAGAGAGAGAGAGAGAGAGAGAGAGAGAGAGAGAGAGAGAGAGAGAGAGAGAGAGAGAGAGAGAGAGAGAGAGAGAGAGAGAGATGCTAGTGGCAGTTCTGCTGCTGCTTCACTTTTCTTTCGATTGATTGTTTCCTTCGCAGGACTAGGGTGGAAAATGGTATTTCAAAGTACAAACTCTCTCTCTCTCTCTCTCTCTCTCTCTCTCTCTCTCTCTCTCTCTATATATATATATATATATATATATATATATATATATATATATATATATATATATATATATATATATATATATATATATATATATATATATATATATATATATATATATATATATATATATATATATATATATATATATATATATATATATATATATATGAGCGACTCAACTCCGGGTTAGGTCAAAGTTCCAAAATAATAATTTTTCATATTCGAAAGTTTGACAGTTCAGATAATTTTGCTTTTAATAATAATAATAATAATAATAATAATAATAATAATAATAATAATAATAATAATAATAATATAATTGTTTTATTTTTCCAACAACTTTGATTTTATTAAATCGAACAAAAAAAAAAAAAAAAAAAAAAAAAAAAAAAAAAAAAAAAAAAAAAATAAGTATTTAAATGCCAGGACACTGTAAAGCCTCAGATCACGTGTGTCGTGTTCGATCAGTGTTCTCCGAAAGACACTTTAAACTTTTTATTGATATCATTCGAAATTATTTTTTTTTATATACCGATATTCTTTTAATGTAAATTTAAGAAGCCTTTAGTATTGTTATTATCTGCTCTTACTTGACCCTTTAAAGGTTTAATATGACATTTCTTGGTTCTCTTACTCCATGACATTACCTCATTCATCATGTCTGTATTGAGACAGCAACTTCTTATGGATAAATCTTTAAAATCTTAAAGTTTAGGTATTTAATGGTTCAGTAAGCACTTGCGCACGCACACACACACCACCTAAATGTTATTTCATATATATATATATATATATATATATATATATATATATATATATATATATATATATATATATTATATATATATATATATATATATATATATATATATATATATATATATATATATATATATATATATATATATTATATATATATATATATATATATATATATATATATATATTATATATATATATATATATATATATATATATATATATATATATATATATATATATATATATATATTATATATATATATATATATATATATATATATATATATATATATATATATATATATATATATATATATATATATATATATATATATATATATATATATATATTATATAATATATATATATATATATATATATATATATATATATATATATATATATATATTTTATTTCACCTCTGGTGGGCAAAGGCCAGAGGCCTACTAATGTTCCACCAGAGTTGGGGAAAGCCGGGAACATGGTCAAATCAAAGGCCGACATGACCTGATACACGGCGTTTGAAGGTGCCTAAGTCATAGGAAGTTGGGAAAATAGATGAAGGAAGTGTGTTCCAGACTTTACCAGTAGAGTACATGTAAGATTGAGCATAGCGGTTAAGTCTGGGGTCAGAGAGTTGGACAGAGAAAGGATGAGACTGTGTAGAAAGACGAGTCGCACGAGCCCTTTTCAATGGAGGAGGTATGCGATGAGAGAGTTCAGAAGAGCAGTGTCCATTGTAATAGCGATAGTATAGAGAGAGTGATGCAACATTTCGACGGGCAGAAAGAGATTGGAGAGAATTAGTGAGAGCAGGAGAGTTGATAAGGCGAAAAGCTCTAGACTCCACCTTTTCCAGGAGAGCTGTATGAGTGGAACCACCTCAGATGTGTGACGCATACTCCATACAGGGGCGAACAACACCCCTATACAGAGCAAACAACTGAGGTGGTGTGAAGAAATACTGAAGGCGCCTCAGAACACCCAACCTCTTAGAAGCTTGTTTAGAAAGAGAGGTAATGTGATCTTTCCAAGAAAGATCACGAGAAAAAGAAACACCTAGAATATTAAGGAGAGATGAAGGTTTGAGTTGCGTGTTTTCGAAGAAGATATCGTAGTTGTGTGGAAGATTGTGTCGAGTAGAGAGATGGAGGAATTGAGTTTTTGAGGCATTGAAAACGACCATGTTTTCTCTGCCCCAATTTGAAATGAGAGATAGATCAGAGGTTAGTTGCTCCAAGGCCACACTCCTTGCCTCTATTAACTGTTGCTGGGAGGGGCGCCTTTCAAAATGAAAAGAGTAATGAAGGGTGGAGTCATCAGCATAGGAGTGGATAGGAGATGAAGTAATAGAGAGAAGGTCATTGATGAAAAGCAGAAAAAGTGTTGGGGATAGGACAGATCCTTGAGGAACACCACTATTTAATAGATTTATAGGATGAACGGTGGCCGTCTACAACAGCTGCTATAGAACGACCGGAAAGGAAATCAGAGAGAAGGATAGATTCCGAAAGAGGGAAGTTTGGAAATCAAAGCTTTGTGCCAGACTCTATCGAAAGCCTTTCGATATGTCCAGCGCCACAGCAAAAGATTCACCGAAATGCCGAAGAGCGGAGAACCAATATATATATATATATATATATATATATATATATATATATATATATATATATATATATATATATATATATATATATATATATATATATATATATATATATATACATATATATATATATATATATATTAATCACGATAGGATTTCATTGTCTTTAATACACAGCTGTTCAATAAAATCAGTTACTTTAAAGAAAATTTGATAAAAATTAATAATAACAAAAACGTTTCATTTTTTTTTTTAATTTATTTATTTTTTATTTTCATTTCTAATTTTTTTTTTTGAGATTCGTTTATTTTGGATAAAACTTCAAATATTAATGTATTATTGATGCTTTAAATACTTATAATGACTTTTGCGTTATTATAAAAAAAAATTAAATTATTATTTTACAATTTATAGATCATTATATTTGTTGTTTTTGTTGCCCTTAATGATAAACCATGTGTGAATGTGTCATAGAAATTTTTCTCATATATATATATTATATATATATATATATATATATATATATTATATATATATATATATATATATATATATATATATATATATATATATATATATATATATATATATATATATTAGTGATGGATCGGATGTCATTTTTTCTCATTTGCGGATGCGGATGTTGAATTTTTCAAAAATGCGGATGCGGTACGGATGTTGAATTTTCGAAAAGTACGGATGCGGATGCGGATGTCAATTTATATATATATATATATATATATATATATATATATTATATATATTATATATATATATATATATATATATATATATATATATATATATATTATATATATATATATATATATATATATATATATTAACTCTCCTAACTACAGTCTTGCCAAATTTTTAGTTCCTATCTTAGATCCTCTAACTAAAAACCAGTATACCTTAACAGACACTATCGACTTTATCAAATGCCTAAATTCTTCTTCTTTTGGCACTTGCTTCATGACAAGCTTTGATATTGAATTTTTTATGCAAATCTTCCGATTTCTGAAACCATCAACATAATAACTAATGAATTATTTCACAACAATTAAAACTTTATGAGAATGGATCATCTCATTCACCAAATTTTTAAAATTATCTGTTGAAGATTATATATTCTTTTCGACGGGGAACTATATCCAAATTGATGGTATGGCTATGGGCTCTCCTTTAGGTCCTGCTTTTGCACATAGCTTTCTCTGTTATTATGAAAACCAATGGATCAGGCAATGCCCCACTCTATTCAAACCCCTTCTCTATCGCCACTACATGAAAGACTGTTTCGTAGTTTTCAAGGAAAAAGCTCATGCCAATATGCTTCTACAGTATATGAATGAGACATAACAGCATGAGATTCACTATGGAACAAGAAGTTAATAACTCCTTATTTTTTCTAGATGTATATGTTACGCATATTAACAACATATTTAAAACATCTGTTTATAAAAAGAATACTTCTACCTTTCTTGCTACAAACTATTTTAGCAATATACCTCTTAAGTTTATTCTATCAGGTCTAAGATCTAGAATCTATAGAGCATTTAAAATTTGCTCTGACTGGCATTTATTCCATAAAGAGATGGAATTTATTAAAATTCTTTTTCATTTTCATTTATTCCCTAAGTTCCAAGTGGAAAAAGTATTAACGAGTTTTTCGCTGATATCTTTAGAGCTACTCATCATTTTCCTACTGTTCCTAAGTTAATAATATATCTAAAACTTCCGTATTTAGGGTCCCTTACATCCCAACTTAAAAATATTCTTACTTTACTTGACGTTACAATCCCCCAGTGCCAGTTTATTCTTACAAATTAGAACTCCCTCTCAATTCACACTTTCTTCATACACAAGGAATCTATCCCAATGCTTCTCAGATCCTCATTAATTTATTTATTTAAGTGTGCCATCTGTAATGCAGCATATGTAGACAAACTGGTCTACATTTAAAAGTGAGGATTGATAACATAGAGGAGTTTCCTTCAGAACTGACCTTCCTCTTTCCTCTCCTGAACACTCTGCCATAAGAGACCATGGAGATAGCCACTCTTTTTCTTCTTTCGATTTCTCTATAATTAATGAACACAGAAAATTAATGAATAAAAAGGGTGGGTATGTCCATGGTCTTTTATGGACAGAGTGTACAGGAGAGCAAAGAGGATGGTCTGTTCTAAAGGAAACTCCTCTATGCTTATCAATCCTTACTTTCAAATGTAGACCAGTTTGGCCTACATATGCCGCATTACAGCTGTCACCCTTAAATAAATAAACTAATGAGGATCTGAGCATTGGGTGAAATTCTTTGTGTCTGAAGAAACTATAAATTGAGAGGGAGTTATAATTTATGAGAATGAACTGGCGTTGCGGGAATGTAATTTCAAATATAGTAAGAATATTTCTATTAAGTTGAGATGTAAGTGATCCTATATAAACAGAAGTTTTAAGTATATTTTTTTTGTTTGGGTACAATAGGAAAATGAAGAGTGTGGGTTTGAAGATTTTAGTGAGACACTCGTTAATTAATACTTTTACCACTTGGAACTTGGAAATAAATTAAAATGAAAAAGTATTTTCATAAATTCTAAGTTTGTATGGAATATATATTTATATATATATATATATATATATATATATATATATATATATATATATATATATATATATATATATATATATATATATATATATATTATTAGTGATGAATCGCATGTCATATTTTCTCATTTGCGGATGCGGATGTTGAATTTTCGTCAAGTGCGGATGCGGATGCGGATGTTGAATTTTTGAAAGTGCGGATGCGGATGTTGAATTTTCGAAAATGTGGATGCGGATGCGGATGTTGATTTTGGTGCGGATGTTCCGCATTCGTGGATGCGGATGCCATCACTAATATATATATATATATATATATATATATATATATATATATATATATATATATATATAATATATATATATATATATATATATATATATATATATATATATATATATATATATATATATATATATATATATATATATATATATATATATATATATATATATATATATATATATATATATATATATATATATATATATATATATATATATATATATATATATATATATATATATATATATATATATATATATATATATATATATATATATATATATATATATAAGGATAATTTGCATATAATTTAAGAAATAATATTTGGCCTTTACCTCTGTGTGTGTTAAGATATTACAAAAAAGCCAAATTTGAGGAGGACGTTTTTTGAACTCAAAATTACATGGCTTCGTTAAATGTTAACGTCTCTCTTTAATTAGTAAACAAAACGTGAGAGAGAGAGAGAGAAAATATATGCAAAGGAAATTAAATATTGTGCCTTTTATATATATATATATATATATATATATATATATATATATATATATATATATATATATATATATATATATATATATATATATATATATATATATATATATATATATATATATATATATATATTTTTTTAGAACCACTCGCAACTCGTGTTCTAAAATTTTGAATCCCGGTACAGTATAAGACTAAGAAAAATAATATATATTATATATATATATATATATATATATATATATATATATATATATATATATATATATATATATATATATATATATATATATATATATATATATATATATATATATACTCTTTATCATCCCTCCTGTTAAGTCAGGTCTGTGAGGTGCCACCCCTCGTGAATCTTTTTCGCATCTCACTATCAGCAAATGTTCAATTCTTCTCCACTTTTTCCATCGTAGCTGGGCGGATATGAGCAACTACTATGGAAAAAGTGGAGAAGAATTGAACATTTGCTGATAGTGAGATGTGAAAGATTCACGAGGGGTGGCACCTCACAGACCTGACTTAACAGGTATAAAGAGTGTATCTCTCTCTCTCTCTCTCTCTCTCTCTCTCTCTCTCTCTCTCTCTCTCTCTCTCTTGTTATCACCACAACTTCTGTTATTTCTTTGTTTATCCTCATACCTACTGAATTCGTTACCTCGTTCCATCTGTTCAGAGCTTCCTGTAATTTTCCAATTTCCGGTGTTATTACTGACGAGCCATCCGCGTAGACCAGTGTGTGCTCTCTTTCTTCCCTTACACATATTCTCCTGAGACAAGCATCCAGATATAACGCAAAGAGCAGTGGAGACAATACACTCCCTTGTCTTACTCCTGTCTTCATTCCAAACCACTTTTCTCACAACCCTCTCCTGACCATTTTTATTTGCTCTTCGTACAAACTTTTTATAGCTAGTTTCAATCCTCCGATATGTCGTGTACTGGATCCTCCAATACTCTGAGTCTCTCCCTGTTTATCCTGTCATATGCCCTCTCTAATTTTGTAATTTCTTCTACAGATCTGAGCGAACTCAGAAAGGTCTAAAAAGGAAAAAAATCCAACTGAAATACTATTTTTTATCCTCTGTTATTTCAGAAGTTTTTGAATCTATTTGTAATTACGACTACTAGCTTTTGATTAGCCATCTTTTTTTAATTCTTTCTGACTCTTATTCCTTAGCTTTCAGCATTTTAGTGTGACTGATGTATCACTGGGCTTATCGAAAGTTATTCGAAGATTTCGACAAAAACTTTAGTTTTAAAATTCCTTATTTCAGTGCTTAATTCCTTCTAGTTTTCTTTTTCGGATACCTTAGATATCTATTATTAATAGTCATTATTCTGAATTATTCATTATTAATGCGAATTTCTCTTTCTGTTCTTCACTAATGACCTTCTAGTTCTAACAATCACTTATGCCCCTTTAAGACAATGAATCTACACTATATTACTTTTTTCATTTTTAAAGCAACTTAGCCAGTGGCAAAGGACAGTTATAAGAGGGAAATACTTGGGGTAACTAATATCTAAGCTTTCAAGCTGAATTAAAGAAGACTGTTATTTTCAATGCCTCAAAATAACCAGTTGCTTTAAATATCTGCAAGAAGAAATCTTTCACACTACTTTAGCATCTACGGAAATACCAATTTCATATTCCCACTGTCTTAACGCTGTTTGAACTTCCTACTTTTCGTAATCTTACCCGAAGAACTTCATAGTTTCTCCCACCTAACAAGCTTCTGAGATGTTAAATATATTCTGGAACTTTCAGAACTACTTGATGCCGCTCTTATTTGTTGAGGGGTGTCGTTCGTCTTAATGTGGA
>SEYY01020231.1:137500-140000 GCA_009176605.1 Armadillidium nasatum
ACAGCCACCGTTCATCCTTTAAATCTATAGTGGTGTTCCTCAAGCTTCTGTCCTATCCTCAATGCTTTTTATTATTTTTCGTTAATGATCTTCTCTCTATTACTTCATATCCTATATACTCCTTTGTTCATGACTCCAACTTTCATTATTCTTTTCAGTTTGAAAGACGCCCTCCCAGTAGTAGTTAATTGACGCTAGAATTAGAGCTATGATCTGTCTCGTACTAAATTGGGGCAATGAAAACATGGTCATTTTCATTGTCTCAATAGATCAATTCCTCCATCTCTCTATTCGACACAACCTTCCACACAACTATGACAGCTTCTTCGAAAACACTCAGCTGAAACCTTCTTCTGTCCTTAATATTCTCGGTGTTTCTTTATCTCGCGATCTTTCTTGGAAGGATCAAATTACTTCACTTTCTAAACAAACTTCTAAGAGGTTGGGTGTTCTAAGGCGAATTCAGAATTTCTTCCCTCCACCCCAGTTACTTTCATTTTATAGGTATTTTGATCGCCCTTGTATGGAATACGACTCACATATAGGGTGATTCCATTCGTACAGCTTTTCTTTAAAAAGTGGAGTTTAGTACTTTTTAGTGCTCACCAGCTGTCACTAATTCTCTCCAGTCTCTTTCTGCTCTTCGAATTGTTACGTCACTCTCTTTATACTATCACTATTGCAAAGGACACTGCTCTTCTGAACTCTCCCTTCGCATACCTCCTCCATTGAGAAGGGCTTGTGCGACAAGCCATTCTACACAATCTCATCCTTTCTCTCACTAACTCTCTGACCCCAGACATAACCGCTATGCTCAAACTTACGTGTACTCTACTGGTTAAGTCTGGAACACACTCCCTTTATCTGTTTTCCGTACTTCCTTTAACTTGCTCACTTCCAAGCGCCGTGTATCGGGACATGTCGGCGTTTAACGACCAGGTTGCGGTAATACCCCACCTCAGGTTTGAAATTAGTAGGGCTCTGGCCTTTTCCCCACCAGAGGAGACATTAAAATATATATATATATATATATATATATATATATATATATATATATATATATATATATATATATATATATATATATATATATATATATATATATATATATATATATATATATATATATGTGTGTGTGTGTGTGCGCGTATGTTTTTTTCCAATAACGAAAGTATCGATTTTCCATCAAAATTCAGTGGCACGGTTGTATCATAATTCTAATTAGGTTTTATCTTTAATGGCCGGCATGGTTCGAGCCCCTCTCGAAGCCTTAATAGCTTAATAGGTTGATATTAATTGGGATTAATAGTGCTGTCATTGCAACCCCTTTTCGGTTATTTGTTTTAAGGGAAAAAGAAGAAAATAGAAAAAAAAGATTTTTTGTCAACATGTCTCTAATAATTTAAATATGTAATTTGTCTTCAGACTAATTTGAAAGGTTTGCTCTTTTTATTTGAATATATATATATATATATATATATATATATATATATATATATATATATATATATATATATATATATATATATATATATATATATATATATATATATATATATATATATATATATATATATATATATATACATATATATATATATATATATACATACAGTATATATATGATACTTTTCCACTCTCCATTTCTAACCTTTCTTAACCAGTAGCTCCTTAACATCAAGTTTGGCAAAGAAGAAGATCTGAAAGTATACTGCCACTCTTAGATATAATCATCGGAAAGAACTCTTCCAACTATAGTATAAGCATTAACCGTAAATCAATCTTCACCAAACAGAACTCTGATCAATAGAACGTATCACTTAACTTCCAACTATCATGATCTACACAAAGAATTTGCCTTTCTGCTTGAATATTTCAACGACAAATTTCGTGTCCCTCCTCCTTGATTTACGTATTATTGAAAAATATATTAAATTCTATATTTAACCCTAACACCCTTTCTCTATCAGCCTTTAAACATCCTCTTTTTATTAAATTACCTTTCTATGACTATTCATACTTTGCTTAAGAGTTTTAGAGACTCGCCACCCTCAAATAAAGTTTACTTTTGTTTTTACTGGCAATTAGTTCTAGGTTTCTCTCTCACTCACAAAGAACCCTTACCAGCTTACCTACTCTACTCTCTTCTATATAAATATACATGTGGTGTTTGTTACGACACACTACATGCTGATAGCACCAAGAGCCAGCCAGCTCTCTGTTAGAACATTGGAACACAGGGGTTGTTCAGAGAGAATATGAAATATACTTACCCCTCTTAATCCCTCCAGTATTCGACAACACAACCATGTTAAAAATCATTCTAAAGATTCTAATCACTTCTCCATCATCACCCAAACCAACAACTGCTAGACCTGAAGATCTTAGTCTTTACAAATATCCATTCTTAAAACACCTCTCAACCACGACAGCGTTACACATGTTTTCACTGTGTTTTTTCAAGTGCAATTTTACATCTAGTTATTATTAATTCAATTTC
>SEYY01020231.1:147500-150000 GCA_009176605.1 Armadillidium nasatum
TCCATACAAGAGAGATGTAGATTTATTAACGGCTTGTAAAATTCATCCAGAAAGTACTTCTAGAAGAAAGATTATGCGACGTCTGCGTGCAACGTCCTCATCGTCATCCTCTATATCGCTCTCAGATAATTGTAGTTCTTGCCTGACAAAGAAATAGAAAAAGAAATGCCTGAAAAAGTAGAGAAGGATAAAGAAGGTTATGATAACAGGACCTAATTAATGTTGGAAGAGACACTTCCTTGGTTACAACGTAAACTACAAAAAACTTGAGAAGAAAAAGAAAGAAGAGAGTTCATCAGAATCCACTGATTCATGTGAAAGCAGAAGTTCTTCATACGTTACTCCACCTCCCGAAAATATGTACATGAAATGCAAGTACGTCTAGGAATTTAACAGATACCCTAGAAAAGTTTGCGAAACGAAATTCAAAAGAGTGAAAGCTCATATGCCTCATCTAAGGCACGAAGAAAAAAGAAAGGGTTCGGCATTTTTATGCTGATAATTTAATTATTGTTCTTATAGTGATTTTTATGTATCTAAATTTTCGGGAATAAAATAGGTGAAAATTTAAATAAATTGTGAACATATTCCACCTACATAATAAAATTGTTTTAAATATGATTAACTCATACATCTGTTTCAAACCTTCCTTCCTTATATACTTACTGTAATTTATATATATATATATATATATATATATATATATATATATATATATATATATATATATATATATATATATATATATATATATATATATATATATATATATATATATATATATTATATATATATATATATATATATATTATATTTATTTATTTTTAACTGATAATATCGAAGGCAATTTGATATTTTCTTTAAATATCGAATACCGATATATCGATTTTTTTAAATATATATCGGCATCCCTAGTTTGAAGCATTGTTTTAAGAGGCAGTTAGAGCCAGACATAGGCTGCGTTTTCATTATTTGACGAAAAAATTTCTTCAGTCTTAAAATGAATTAAGAACTCAATTTGAACATGTGAATATATTTTTTTCGTTTTAACCGATATGTTGAAAATAAATTTCTATTTAAAAACCTGACGAAAATATTGGTGAAAATTTCGTTCTAACATTTTAGCCGAATTTCTTGACAAAAAAAAAAAAAAAAAAAAAAAAAAAAAAAAAAAAAAAAAAAAAATTCACTCAAAAGAAACAGATTTTTCTCGGGCAGGCAAATTTCTTCCCATTGGAGGAAATTTTGAATATATATATATATATATATATATATATATATATATATATATATATATATATATATATATATATATATATATATATATATATATATATATATATATATATATATATATATATATATATATATATATATATATATATATATATATATAAGTAGTAAGGGTTGCGCTTTCGGCAAATGCCAGATTTAGCTACTTTCGAAAAATCTGGCAACCTGTCCCTAACGGTCTTTTCTGCATTTGCGTGCAATCCTGCATTCTCAGGGACCTTCCTGACATTTTCTTTGTCGGTTCACGGACCCCTGGACCCCCGGATTCGAGCCAAATTTAGCAGGACTGAACAGCAAAGAAAATGGTCAGGAAAAGAGAGTGAGGTGAACGCAGCGATTTTGCAAACTCAGGCAACTTCCTGATACCATTTTGGGGGGCTCACGGGGCCCCCTCAGGGGCCCCTTTCCCAGACTTGAGGCCAATTTCAATGGGTTGAACCCCCCAAAATGGTGTCAGGAAAGAGCGTGAGGTCAATTTGAGCGGAGTGATTTGCTTTGCAAATCAAAATCCCGTTTCGGCTTACGTTGCCAGATTTTTTGAAAAGTAGCTAAATCTGGCATCTGCCGAAAGCGCAACCCTTACTACTTATAAATATATATATATTAACACTTCTGATTTCCTTTTTCCTTTAGCATTTTTTCTGACCATTGTATGATTTCCTCTATTTTGCTTCTATTTTATCTCTATTTTTTTCTTTTTTTCGATCTCTATCTTTAAGGTCTTATTTCTCCCTCATTCAAATTATCCTCTTCTGCCATCATGATGAAAATGTAATAAAAGTGAAAAATTTTGATATAACATTTACTCTCTCTCCCAAAGAATTATTATCTTTAACAAATACTGAAAAATGAAGATTGGGAAGATCGATCTATTTACATTTCCTATCGTATCTCGCGCAAAAGTTCATCAATTATTATAGAGATGAGTATACTTGACCATTCATTAATCTCGAGCTTCAGGTCTGACCTCCGGCGATTAATCAAGTGATTGAGTAAAGCTCTTTTGAAGAAGTCCGCTCTTTCGTCGATAGGGAAAAAAAAAAAGAAAAAGAGGAAGTGAAAAGGAAGAAAAACAAAAATTTGGAATAATAGGAAAATAAATAATACTTTTATGAATAGAAAAAATAAAGAAATGTAAAAAAGTTTTTATAAGAATAAAGTAAATATAAAGGAAGGGGATAACAGTGAAATAAGGTATTAAAAAGTG
>SEYY01020231.1:157500-175000 GCA_009176605.1 Armadillidium nasatum
TATATATATATATATATATATACAGTGGCGGCTCGTCATTATGGGCTCCGGGGCTGCAGCCCCTCCAAATTAAAAATACCAGGCGTAGGATGTTGATATAAATATGAAATTTTTGTCAGAGAAAAGTGATTTAAATTCATTTTTTAACAACTTAATACATAAAAAGTATAAATCATTAAAGAAAATAAGAAGTAAATGCATTTGGCAACTTCAAATTTTTGGGTACGATATTATTTTTCAAGCATTGCCATTATTTTAAAAAATGGGCTGTAAAATTTCTGCCCTAATAAGACAGATATAGCAACCACGGTAATATGTAGCAACTTACGACAGTTCTTTAAAGTCTCATGTCGAGGAAGGTTGTCTTTTTAATTGTGGAAGAAAAATTACAAGTTTTATATGTTTTTTTTTCTTGTTCGATATATATATATATATATATATATATATATATATATATATATATATATATATATATATATATATATATATATATATATATAATATATATATATATATATATATATATATATATATATATATATATATATATATATATATATATATATATATATATATATATATGCCAGATGCACTTCTACATACTTAAATATTACAAAAACTATTAAAAGTACATTAAAAAGGCTAACATTTTTGTAATCCTTGCAGAATTTTAAGTAAGAATAATTGGGAATAGAAAAAAATCTTATAATAATTTTAATACGTACGTAATAATTGTTTTTTTATGTTGAAAGACGTACGTTTGGCAGAGTCTGTTTTTGTGAGATAAATTTTTCCAATTTTGAAGGAAGATAAATTTAGCGATTGAGTAAGAATAGTGTAAAAAAATGTGAAATTTATATAATTTGGTGTAATATGACAGTATGCTTTTAAAACATTATTTATATGAAAGCAATTACAACTCCGATGACAACGTCTGAAGCAGAGAGATGTTTCTCGACTTTGAATAGAATAAAAACTATTAAATGTAGTACCATGTATTAGCGATGTTTTCAATAGAGAGCGAAATAGTGTAAAATACCAGATTTCAATGAAAAAATAATTGAAAACTTTTCGACATCTAAAATTCAAAGAACTAATCTTATTTTTAAATAAGAATATAAGCAAGTTTTCAAGAATAAATAAGGTACGTTTGAAATTTTATATATATATATATATATATATATATATATATATATATATATATATATATATATATATATATATATATATATATATATATATATATATATATATATATATATATATATATTATATATATATATATATATATATATATATATATATATATATATATATATATATATATATATATATATATATATAAATTTTACATACACACACACACACACACATATACATATATACATATACATATATACACATATATATAACAACACACACATAATATTAATATATATATATATATATATATATATATATATATATATATATATATATATATATATATATATATATATATATATATATATATATATATATATATATATATATATATATATATATATATATAAATAAGCCCCCTCCTTGCCAAGTTTACACGAGCCGCCACTCTATATATATATATATATATATATATAATATATATATATATATATATATATATATATATATATATATATATATATATATATATATATATATATATATATATATATATATATATATATATTTCATGATTTACTTTCCCATTGAAATATTAGTTACGCTACAAGTTTTAACCCATTAGGCATTTTAATCCTTTTTACTATTAGTTAGTAAAGTAATAAAATAACCTGTAATATCAAATTATATCGATACTTAAGTAACATTAACATAATTTAAATATATATTTTAAGGAAGATGTTAAAATAAATTACTTTTTTACCTTGCTGGAAATCATTCATTTTTTTTTCCTTATTGTACTCACAACAAAGTAAATAATACAAAGAAAACAATACACAGAATTATCAATAATAATAATCAAAACATAACGTAAAATATTCATATTCTTATTAATATTTTATTACAAAAAAAAATAAAGAAAAATAATTTCTTTATTAGTGCAATAAGTGAAGCTCTTATGTTTTTTTTTCTTATCGTACGTCTGGCAAGACTGAAAGATTATGATGTTTTTTCACATCATACGTCTGGCAAGGAGAAAAGCATTAAAAACAAAAATGAAATTAATCTTTTTATTGAGTACTTAAAAATAAATTCGATGTTTTTAAGCTCTTCAAGTCGTGTACAATTAAGGCTTATTATGAATCCATTAAAAAAAGTAATTTCTATGTTTCAGTTTTCTTTTATACAAACAGACGCCATTATATATATATATATATATATATATATATATATATATATATATATATATATATATATATATATATATATATATATATATATATATATATATATATATATATATATATATATATATATATATATATATATATATATATATGGTCAGACTTTACAATTAGCGGCCATGCATAACTCAGAAACTACTAACCGTACATTAAAAATAATTATATTTTTTGAAATCCTTGGGTCATTTCCAGTAAGAAAACTATAAAAAATTGTTTAATTAAAAAAAAAAATATTTTTAAAAATGTACGACAACTTGGAAATGAAAATGTTTCGACTGCAAAAAATTTGTGTCAGTTCGCTTTTAGACACGAGTCGGTGAGGTTGTTGTTAAATGAACCACTTAAATATTTCAAAAGCGGAACATATGTCTAAGAGGGGCTCTTCCCCCCGTACCCCCCGACCGTGAGTGATGATGATATTGTCGACTACTTTTCCTGTCGACGATTTGGGGTTTTTCCCATGTTTTCCAATTTCTAAAAAAAATTTAAAAAATGAGATTGCCAGACGTATGATTCTAGCGAGGCTTTTAAAAAAGTAAACTTTACTTATGTAATAAAATTTATTATAAGAATTTATTTTTTATTTCCCAATTTTTCTTACCTAAAATTCGACAAGGATTTCAAAAATATAATCATTTTTAATGTAAGATTAGTAGTTTTCGAGTTATGCATGGCCGCTAATGTAAAGTCTGGCCTATATATATATAATATATATATATATATATATATATATATATATATATATATATATATATATATATATATATATATATATATATATATATATATATATATATATATATATATATATATATATATATATATATATATATATATATATATATATATATATATATATATATATATATATATATATATATATATATATATATATATATATATATATATATATATATATATATATATACTATATAATGTGAGAAAGGAAGTAAGAGCATATGCGTATATGCTCGCGCTCGAGAAATAGAATTTTCTTTTCTTTATCTTTAAAACCTTTTAATAAAGCGCTCCAAATTAATCAACGCTATCAATGATATCTTTCCGTTTAATGCAAACTTTAAAAAAAAAATAAATAAATAAATAAATAAAATAAAAAAAAAAATTTCGGCCAAAACAGAAAACCAAAAAAATATGCCTAAAAATTCTTTTTAGAAGATAAAAAAAAAAAGAAAAAAAAGTATAGTAATAGTTTTAAAAAATGAACATCTGGTTTTATTTAAAATCTTCAAAGATAAGAAAAGAAGTTATATTTAACACTCGAAAATCCACACATATTCTGAAAAGTTTGCTCAAGGCTTTGGCTAAAAACCGCTCTCAGCCGTCAGGTTTTATGATAAAGCTATGTGGTCTGTTTAACTTAGATCTCATGATTAAAGACAATGATAAGCCTTATCTCTTTTACTTCACATCTTGAATAATTATATATGTAAATGAGTATTAGTTCTATAAATCTTACAAAAGAAACCTGATTTATGAGTCGTTTAGTCAAATGAGCAGTGATTTTTACTGACTTATTTTTTCGTAATTATTTTAATCATATTCGAATCTATAAAATAACTTTTTTTTTTTTTACCATTTTAATTTATATATATATATATATAATATATATATATATATATATATATATAATATATATATATATATATATATAATATATATATATATATATATATTATATATATATAAATATAAATATATATATAGAAAAAAAATAAAGATTTAAATAGAAAGAGAAGAAGAAGAAGAAAAAAAGTATAGCAGACGAGTGAGGCAAAGAACTATATAGATGGATAGATAGACAGAGATAAATAAATAGAGAAATATATATAGAGAGATAAATAGATATATAAGTAGATACAGATAGATATAATAGCATATTGAGAGCGATTTAACGTCATATTATAAGACAATTTGTAGTCTATTATTATTAGCTAAGTAAATTTAAATTTAAAATTTTCTTTTATAAATATATTAACTATTTTCATCTTCTAATATTTTCGAGATTGGAGAAACGATCTAATAAGTTATCTCAAAAGACTGAACGAACATCTCTAATTAGAGGAACCAGAAATAATAAATCTTTTTAATTTAAGATTTAAAAAACAGTTTCATTTTTCGCCCTTTAAATCTGTGTATGAAAACGACAAATCTTTTTAATAACACCAATTTAAAAAGAAATGAAAAGAAAGAAAAAAAGAAAGAAGAGTAATTTAGTAAAGTGTCTGGAGTTGGGAGGGGGGGGGGTTGGTAGGATCTAGAAAAAAATGTCCATTTAGGGTGAAGGGGGGAGGAAGGTTAAAGCAGATTTAAAAAGAAAATTTTTAAAATTATAAAACTTTTGAAATAACTTCGTAGAGAGCTGGCAAAGAAACGTTATTTTTTTTTTTCCTTAAAATTTCTTCAATAATTCTTAATAATTTCCGAATTGGATTTAATCTTGAAGGGAAAATTAGTTCTTGAAAATAATACTTTCATATTTATTAAATATTTGGATTCTTTTTTAACTATTTAGGAATAAAAAAATATTTTTTAAAAATATTTAAAATATTCAAAAGCCAATTTGAAAGGTATTCAAAAAGTAATTTAAATAATATATATATATATAATATATATATATATATATATATATATATATATATATATATATATATATATATATATATATATATATATATATATATATATATATATATATATATATTATATAATTAAGATATTTTTGATAGATTTGAAAGATATTCAAAAGATACTTGAAAGGTATTTAAAAGATAGTTAAGATATTAAAATTATATATATAAGAGGAATTTTTAATATTATTTAAATGATTTAAATATCATTGAAAAAAAAGATATTTAATTAAATGAAAAGATTTATGATGCGTCTTGGGAACATCTGTCATTGCCCTGTGCAAATCTACTAAGGACTTGTTATATGTTCTTCTATTAAATTAATAATATGAATTATTATTATTATTATTATTATTATTATTATTATTATTATTATTATTATTATTATTATTATTATTATTATTATTATTATTATTATTATTATTATTATTATTATTATTATTATTATTATTATTATTAGTTATTACATTATTATTATTATTATTATTATTATTATTATTATTATTATTATACTACTACTTACTACTACTCTCCTTATTTCAATTTTAGTGTAAATGAATTGATAACTTACTTATTAGTTCATAACTACCTTCAATTCTAATCCACTGTTTTATTCCACGTTTTCGTCGTGGGAAGAAGCAACCTGGACTGGACCCTCTTAAAAGGGAGAAGTTTACAATAGTAATGCAAGTAATGTTTTCAATTAGAACTATGCATGGAACCAGTTAATGTTTAATCTGCTCCTGCTTGGCATAAAACTAATGTGAACAGAAGATCGGTATGAATAATTATATAAGTAAAATTTGGAAATTTTGAATACAAATCTGGATGAAAAATAAAACATCAGCATTATATAAATGTATAGTCGACCCGACCCCTAAATGAAGACTGAAAATTAAAAACGACAAAGAATATAAAACTTTTATTTGCCTTTCCTAAACTTAAATCATATGACTATGTAGAGTACGAGAGAGAGAGAGAGAGAGAGAGAGAGAGAGAGAGAGAGAGAGAGAGAGAGAGAGAGAGAGAGAGAGAGAGAGAGAGAGAGAGAGAGAGAGAGAGAGAGAGAGATATATTATTTAGCACAAAGAAACTGAGAATATATGTAGTCTTATTCAGAGTTAATTGAGAAATGCTCTCAATTACCATAAACTAGTATAATCAATGGGAATATATTCAAAATTCCATCAAACAGAATAGGCTAAACTTTACATATTTATAAACATTATTATTATTATTATTATTATTAGTTATTATTATCAGTATAGTAGCAGTAGTGGTAGCAGGGCAACAGCAGCTGTATGATTTTATTAATACTGTTAATGCATATTTGTTTGCGAATTAATTTATTATTATTATTATTATTATTATTATTATTATTATTATTATTATTATTTATTATTATTATTATTTATTAAAATTAGTTATATTTATTTTAACTCTAATTATATGTATTAATTAGACAAATATGTATTATTTAATGCATATTTGTAAGCGAATTATTATTATTTATTTTTATCATTAAAATTAGTAGTAGTAGTAGTAGCAGCAGCAGCAGCATTTGTGTTAATATTATTGTGTTCTATTTATTTCAACTTTATAAAGAATGTAAACAAAATTCGTGTTCTTCTTACAAGTTCCTTAGACTTTACTCGGTATTATATAATTTCTTTTCCTCTTCTTCGAAGTTATGTTGAGAATTTTTGTCTTAAAAATTCATCTTGATTAAAGTATGTATGTCGTAAAAGAATTTTAATTGTTTTTAGAACAAAAATATGAGACACAACGAAATTTAGAAGCACTCTTTTATTATTATTATTATTATTATTATTATTATTATTATTATTATTATTATTATTATTATTATTATTATTATTATTATTATTATTATTTTTTATTATTATTATTATTATTTATTATTATTATTATTATTATTATTATTATTATTATTATTATTATTATTGTTATTGTTATTGTTATTGTTATTGTTATTGTTATTGTTATTGTTATTGTTATTGTTATTATTATTATATAGCTCAACGAGAGCTATATGAGTGGAACCTTTCCAAATGTGTGAAGCATACTTCATATAGGGGTGAACAACAGCCCTATAGAGAGCAAGCATCTGGGGTGGCGTGAAATAATTCTGAAGGAGCCTCAGAACACCCAACCTCTTTGAAGGTTGTTAGAAAGAGAAGTAATGTGATCTTTCCAAGAAAAATCACGAGAAAAGGACACGCCGAATATATTAAGGACATATGAAGGTTTGTGTTGTTCGTTTTCGAAGAAGACATCACAGTTGTGTGGGAGATTGTGTCGAGTGGAGAGATGGAGGCATTGAACACAACCATGTTTTCTCTGCCTCAATTTGAAATACGTGAAATATCAGAGGTTAGTTACTCCAAGGCTTCTGGAGTCTATCAATTGCTGCTGGGAGGAACATCTTTCAAACTGAAAGGAATAATGAAGGATGGACTCATCAGCATAGGAGTGGATAGGAGATGAAGTAATAGCGAGAAACTCATGAATGAAAAGTAGAAAAAGTGTTGGGATGGATCTGAGTTTCGGTCAAGAACAAGAGGCGAGGTCTAGAAGAAGAGAGATTATGTTCAGCAAAGTGGAAATTGGATTGTAGACCCCGAATATTGCAGAAATTAATGAAAAAAAGGACCGTTCATCAGGACAAGCCGGCTGCAGAGTCCTGATGGCGCCAAACCCATCAACGGAGGCAATCAACTCCCAAGTGGTGATGGGGGAAGAGGTGGATGAGGGACTATTTTTGGAAGCCGGCCCCCGGGGATTCTTCGAGACTACTGTTGTTGACGCCATTATTTATTTATTTTTATTTTTTTAAAAAGGGTGTATGTCTGTAATAGTGTTTGTGTATGTGAAGGAGAGCCTACTCAGTGTAGAAGAAGGTGGATATATATATATATATATATATATATATATATATATATATATATATATATATATATAATATATATATATATATATATATATATATATATATATATATATATATATATATATATATATATATATAATGTGAATGAAGATAGAGTACATTTTTCTATAAATGGGTTTATCATAAATATGATAATAAAATCCTTATTCCTTATTTTGACTGACATACCAACCATAAATATCTGAAAAAATAATCCAAATACATTTTTAAATGTTGTTATAAATTAATTCGTTAAATCCTGACATGTCTGACAGTTGGTAAGTGAAATTTTATTTGTATCTGACAATTAATGTTTATTATATTTGATAAACGACTTTTTTTTTTCTATATATATATATATATATTATGTGAGATATCAACATAAATTTGATGTTGGGCACATTTATGCTGGCCTAAGAGTTATTAATGTTTATTCAAGTCTCGAGATAATGTTTAAAGAACATTTTAATGATTATTTCGTATGCTGATACTTTTAAAATTATAATTTTTACTTTATGTTGGAGATTATTTTAGTTACCGTTAATATGATAATAATAATTTAAAAAAATATTAAATTGATAAATATAGAAAAGAGATTTCATTGTTGAATATGATTTTAAAAATAGGTGGTTACTTTAGTCTGCGTTACTCCTCTTTTATATATTCGTTTGGTGAAGCTCAATTAAAATAAACTTTCAACCTTTTTATACATATAAAGTTTTCTTAACTATATAATTAATGACTTAAATTATTTAATTTTATATTATAATTATTCTTCATAATTTAAAATCTTTTTCTTACTTATTTTATTTAATTTTAAATTATTTAATTTTATATTTTAATTATTCTTGATAATTTAGGATTTTATTCTAACTTATTTTAGAATTTCAATCCGTATGACAAATGCGAATTCTTCTGATATAAAGAAATATTCTTTAAAAAAAAAAAAAAATACACACACACACACACACACATTTCCATACATCTTTTAACCTTGTAAACTACAATGTAAAGCAGACTTTTATTACCCTAATTAGTGTTTGTTTGACCCTTATGTATTATTGAAAGATCTTGTATTAAAATCCAAACTTCCTGATAAGAGGAAGGCGTGGTGGGTGTATCATATCTTGACAATGTGGCTAACGCCTTCGAAATCATGTTGCTAAGCAAATACTGTCAAGAAATTGTGTGGTCAGAGGCTCTTTTGTAACGAAATAGACGTAATAAAAAAAGCAGTAGACAAACTTTGTTCAATTCCTTGTTACGTTTGCCTTCCTTTGCACATATTTAAATAAAATTTTCTCTTTAGTAACTTACAGCGTTGAAAATGTTATGGAATAATGGACAATAGAAAACAAAATAGTTTTGTTGAGCACGTTTTACACACACACACACACACACACACACACACACACACACACACATATATATATATATATATATATATATATATATATATATATATATATATATATATATATATATATATATATATATATATATATATATATTTATATGTCTCCTCCGGTGAGCAAAGACCGGAGGCCTACCAAATTCCACCGGAGTTGGAAAAAAACTAATCTTGATCGATGAAGGCCGACAGGTCTAGATACACGGCGTTTGAAAGTGTGCAATTCAAAGGAAGTTGGGAAAACAGATAAAGGGAGTGTGTTCCAGACTTTACCAGTAGAGTATATATAAGACTGAGCATAGAGGTTACGTTTAGGGTCAGAGAGTTGGACAGAGAACGGATGAGACTGTGTAGAAAGTTGTCGCACGAGCTCTTCTCAGTGGAGGAGGTATGCGACGAGAGAGTTCAAAAGAGCAGTGTCCGTTGTAATAGCGAGAGTAAAGAGAGAGAGACGCAATAATTCGACAGGCAGAAAGGAAATGGAGAAAGTTAGTATATATATATATATATATATATATATATATATATATATATATATATATATATATATATATATATATATATATATATATATATATATATATATATATATATATATATATATATATATATATATATATATATATATATATATATATATATGTATATATAGCTCTTCCATGCATGAAAGTATTCATGAAGAATGGTGGAGGATTCCAAATATAAACTCACTACATATGTAGCTATGCATGGAAGATAACATTGACAGTAGGGGGTTCCTTGCCCCTAGCAACAAAGCGATTAAATTTTAATATAAACCGAATGCAAAAGAAAATTTAAAAAAAAAATAAAAATTAAAAAAAATAAAACTTTCTAAACTCACTGTCCAAAAATCGATTATTGAAAATTTTTTATTATAATTTCTAAGTATAATTTTGTATTTAAATTTAATTAAAAGAATTAAATCAAATATTTTTTTTTTTGCCGCTTCTGTGATTATTTAATAAAAAGAATACATTCTCAATTAAAATTAACAAAAAAGAACTTGTACAATAATATTGCGACTCCTCCATTAACTTTAATTTAATACTAATTGCATTTTTTTTTTGCTATATATAATTTTTACTTTTTATTTCTTCACTCGGGTGAACTCTATCCACTTTTGATACTAAATGCTACTGAACTTTTTTTGTATTTCTAGTAGTTTTCAGATTTCATTTTTTTTTTTTTTTTTTTAAATTAGATTTTTTTTTTTTTTTTTTTAATTTTTTTTTTTTTTTATATTTATTATATTATTATATATATATATATATATATATATATATATATATATATATATATATATATATATATATATATATATATATATATATATATATATATATATATATATATATATATCATACACTTTTTTCCTCCTGTACCTTTCTCATGAGAGGGGTCACATTGCTTCCAGGAACTTCGTGACGGCCGCCTGTCGTTCCCACAGATTTTTCAGAGAGGAGAAATCGTAGCGAGTTCTGTATCGTGTAAGGGAGAGGCTCCTCAGGAGTAGATGTTCTGTGGCTTCTGGTTCCTGTAGACATCTCTGGCAAATTAGGGATACTGTGTTTTGTATCTTTAATCAGCATGTGTTTGTGTGTTGTAGGTTAGGATGGTGACTCAACCTCCCTTTGTCTAGTATAAATTGGGTTTTCCATATAGAGTTTTTTGTGAATTTGAAATGTCGATATGATGTGAGTTGATTCGGAGGTTAGGTTGGTCGCTATTAAGATAATTTTGTATTATGTATGTGTGGATGTGCTTATTTAGAAAGATGTTATTTGTAGGAGACGGAATGGTTCTGAGAATGTTTCCATAGAACTGGGCAGGGGAAGATGAAGGTGATTTTAGGCGGTGACTTTTGTGGTTTAGTAGGGAGGTCATAGTGACATGGGTGTGATCTAAGGTGCTGTAATAGAATTGGATGTCAATCATGTCTAAGTGATCTCGGATCGGGATGATTTTTGTTTTTTCGTGTAAGTGTTGAATTGGAATTTTATTAATGCAGCCTGTGATAATTCGAAAAGCTGTATTTTTTTTTTTTTAGTTTCTGTTTGAATTGTTGGTGTTAGGGTACCAGGATAGGGATGAGTAGTTAAGTGTTGGTCTTACGAACTGTTTATATGCATTAGTGAGGGTGGGCAACTTATTACTAAAATTATTTTGTGAGTGTCCGTAAGATGTTTAGTTTCCAGTGTTCAGTGTTGGTTATGTTTATCATATGATTTGAAAAGGTAAAGAGGATATTTGGAGATTTGTTGGGGGGAATAAGGATATTATATAAATTTACCTGAGGTTGGTTAGAGTTGTGATGTTTATCGGTGGTAATTAAAGTGATTGAGGAAATTTCAGGATCTGTCATTCCGATGGAGTTTAGCCATAATTCCAGTTGTTGGATATATGATTGAGTGAGTGTAGCAGCTGTGGATATGGATGGGTTTTGTATAGTGATGTTTATGATGTATATGTTATTAGTTTTATTTCTGAAGTTTGTGGGATGGGTAGATCTGCTGTTAACATATTGAAAAGAAGGGAAAATAGGATAACTTACTTTGAGACACTATTTCTTAATTTTACAGTTTTTCAAAGATGGATATCCATTTTTTGTAATTTCTAGGGGAATGTAAAATTTTTTGTATAAGATTATATATATATATATTAATGTCGATGACTACTAGTATAGTTCTATGGGATGTTTTTTTGTTGAGACCTGTTATAATGTTTTGAGAGATGGTGGTATGGGCTGTGGTGGCTGTATGAGATTTCTTGAATCCATGTTGAAAGTGTGAAGACTGTATGAATGGTTGTATTTTTGTGTGCATATATATATATAAAACACTATAACCGTGTAAAATTTTAGACAGTATAACACCCCACATATTTCTCTGCTTCATTATGTTACAGATTTATGTGGCTAGAGAGGGGTTGTGGTGCTTCCTGTATCCCTTGGAAATGTATAAGTTGGATGTCTTGTGGATTTGTTTTGGTGAAGGAGTTGATTGCAGAGTGTAGTGAGTGTAGGTTGGTTATTTTCTTGACTTAAATGTGTTTCTGTGTAGAAAAATAACGTTTGCACAGTTTGCTTTTTTAATAATTTTTAAATGTGGTTGTTCTCTTAGAGTTTATGTATTTGGCCACAGTGTATGTGATTATCATGGGGATATGATCGGATAATATATATATATATATATATATATATATATATATATATATATATATATATATATATATATATATATATATATATATATATATATATATATATATATATATATATATATATATAGAATACAATCACAATCAAACACTTAGAAGTCATCAGAGAGTTGGGGAAGCTGTTGTCAAAACAAGGAAGCTTTCGTTATATATTTTACAAGTGTTATTGTAAAATCTTAACATAGCAATTTATGACGTTAATAATTAATTTCTTTGCCTTTATCCATAGAGCTTTGTATGAAGTTTAATTAAAGAATTTTGGGAGAAAGAGAGAGAGATAGAGAAAGAGAAAGATAAATAGAGAGAGAAAGAAAGAAAGAAAGAAAGAGAGAGAGAGAGAGAGAGAGAGAGAGAGAGAGAGAGAGAGAGAGAGAAAACTGAGAATGAGACAGATACATTAAATGACTTGTGTATTTTAAAAGTTTTAGTGTATCTATAGTTCTTTATAGGTAGAAATGTAAGTTGATTGATAAATAAATAAAAATATAATATTTATTTGATTGAGATAGATATATAGAATGATAGATAGATAGTTAGATATATAGATTGATTGATAGATAGATAGATAGATATATAGATTGATTGATATATAGAGTGATAGATAGTGATAAATAGATATATAAACAAATAGATGGATTGGAAGTTGATAAAGAGACTGATAATTTGATATTTAGATAGATACTCGTATATAGATAGAGAGATACGAAGGTTCAATGATAGATAAATATATTGTAAACAGATAGATATAGATAGATCTAGTTGTAGATAGATAGATAGATAGATAGATAGATAGATAGATAGATAGACAGACATTTATAAAATGAATATAGAATGCGTTTCATGTTTGGCGAATTCCAACAATAATTAAAAATTAGACACTTTACAAGCTATTATAGTAATATATTCATTTCTTTTGAAGTATTTATTATAAAAAGAATGAAAAAAATTTTGACATCGATAAGTTAGAAAAAACAAAAAAATAAAAACTAAAAATAATAATAATAAAAAAAAAAACATTTTACTAAAGTTGGACAATAAATAATGTTTAGAAAAACACTTCGAAATCGTACGCATGACCCAAACTTAAATAATTATCCTTGGCGTCTACCTTTAATGAAAATGAATTTCTACTTTGAAATTCTTCTTCTTCTTTTTTTTTTTTTTTTTTTTTTTTTTTTTGGTTTGTTTGTATTTCGTTCGTGTATGTTTATGTGCGCGTGTACGTGTGTGCGTTTGAAGGATAAAAGGATTGGTTCCACTTAATCTGCTGATTATAATTTATATCTCTTTCACTATCAAAATGATTAGTATGTATTCGTATACTTGAAGTAATATTTTTTTATAATAATTTTTTTCTTTTTCATTCTTTGTAAGCTGTATGACATTTTCATTCTCTTTTCATAAAAGAGCACACACACACACCAGAACACACACACACACCAGAACACACACACACACACACACACTCATATATATATATATATATATATATATATATATATATATATATATATATATATATATATATATATATATATATATATATATATATATATATATAATTATATATTATATTATATATTATTATTATATAGTATATATATTATATTATTATTATATTATTATATATAATATATAATATATTATATATATTATTATATATTATTATATATATTATTATATATATTATATTATATTATATATATATATTATTATATATATTATTATATTATTAATATATATATATAGATTTGATATATATTTATTATTATATATATTATCTATATTATTATTCTAATTATTATATTATTATTAAATTAATTTTATATTTACAAAATTATAATTATATTATTATATTTACGTGCGCTTTAACGCAACAGGGGATCTGGTTACAATTTTTTAATTAATAGGAATTACTCAATAACCAGTTCTTAACTTGTCGTTATCATTGTTTCAAAAAAAAAAAAAATTTTATTTATTTTAATTTTTATTAATTATTATTATTATGAATTATTATTTTATTATTATTATTATTATTATTTTATTATTTTATTATATTATTAAAATTTCTTATTATATAAAGATTTTTCAAATTATTATAAAAAACGTTCAATTCTTTTTAATTAAAAAAATATTTTATTTAATTTTTTTTTGAAATAGGAACTAATCTAAAAATAGAAATAACATTATTTTTTATTTTTAAGTAATTTACAAAATGATATATATATATTATTATAATTTATTAATATATCTGAAATAATAAATAAATAATATTATTAATAATGGTTGTGATTAATTTTTTTTATATTTTATAATTATAATATATATAATTATATATATAAATATTTATATAATATTATATAATATATATATATATAATATATATATAATATATATATATATATATATATATATATATTATATAATATTAATATTATATATATATAATTTATATAAATTATATTATATATTAATTATATTATATATATATATAGTTATATATATATATAAATTTAATTTAAAAAACTATTTATTATTAATTCGTTTTTTTTTTTTTAAATTTTTTTTTTTTAAAAAAATTTTATTATGTTTAACGCAACAGGGGATCTGACAATTTTTTAATTAATAGGAATTACTCAATAACCAGTTCTTAACTTGTCGTTAATTGTTTCATTTGAAATTTCGAGTTTACATAGGATAATCTAAAACAAAAACATGTTGTGGTTGTGCTGTTACTATTATTATTACAGTCAAATTTGGAAGGAAAAGAGAAAAAGAGTAATTTTGGTACTCTATTTTACAATGGTGCTTAATATTGAAATTTTTGGAATTATAAAAGTTAACGAAAAAACTATTAATTGGGATTTAACTCTGGACTTAAATTTTTCTGATGACGGATCATACCACGTAAATGTTTTACTCCTGCCGAAGGGCTGACATCCTGCTAGCCGGAACAGTCTTCTAGTCTTTTGTTTAAACTTTCAAATTACTTGTAGAAAAACTTTTATATAATAACAACTTTTCACTCTAAATACTTTTTCGACAAATTACTCTTATTAGGTTAGAATTATAACCAATGTGTATTTAAAATTTAAAAACTGTTTAAAACATTTTATCGTCTGAACCTTCAAAGAAAATATTCTTGCTCTTTTTCATCTAATCTTTTCAGTGAGAGGATATGTTGCCAAGAAGGCAACTTCTCCAACTGAAATGAACATAAATTCAATAGAAATAACTTGTATGTATTTCTTTATTTTTGCACAGTAATTTGCGAATCATAAAAATTGATTTTTTTTTTTTTGAAGTTCTTCAATATTCTGAAAAAAAAAAAATAATGACTGTAATTAACAATGAGTTGTGATTAGATTTTTTTTTGTATTTTTAAACATTAAAAATTGCATTTATTCTAAATATTTTCGAATTGGAAAAATTTTATATAATATTGTTATATTAAATACAGTATAGCTTCGATTGTTATGAAATCTTCGGAGTAGACATAGTCTACTTAAAACTTTTTTTAGGCTTTTTTTTCATAACTTTTTGATATCTAGTCCTAATTTGAACCTTCCATTTTGTTTGGCTCTATCTCAAAAAGTTCCTACAACATTTAGATGTGCACTAAAAACATTATTCAGTAGTTAAAAGAAAATAAATAAATAAATAAATAAAAAAAAAAAAAAAAAAAAAAATAAAAAAAAAAAAAAAAAAACAATTTCAGTGCAGAGCTTCTTTTTCAAATTATTATAATCAAGATTTTGTATGTCGAAATTTTTAATTTCTCTAATTACCATTTCATATTTTGATTAATTTTCAAAGTAAATAGAATTGGACAATTTACACCACCTTTTCTCTGGAGCTTTTTTTTATACTTGGTCAACCATTTTACCTCTGGATATACATACCATACCCAATTTGTGTAGCCAACACTATGATGTGCCAATAGGTCAAAAATTACCTTAAAGAAATTTCCGTACCCAGCTTAATTCCATCTCCTTTGAATACCTCATGAAAACTGGATTTGACAAAAAATTTGACAAATTTGTTTAAAACTCTGCCAGATGGAAAGTATTATACTAAGAAGTTTATTTTTATTTTTTTTATATTGTCTGGAGGAATCATAAACCTAAAACTTTTATTTAGTACATATCTAAAGTCTATAGGTATCTTACTTATAGTTTTTATTCTAGACGGAGTCAACAAAAATCAAAAAAATTCGAATTTCAAACTGATGTCGCAAATGTTAAGGAAACAGAAAAAAAAATGTCCTAAATGGAAATTTTGTAACTTTCAATTATGTCTACTTCGAAAATTTCATAAAATTCAGATAAATAAATATTTAAAAAAAAAAAATGTAAATTTTCAAAATTAATTTAACATTGAACCTGTCCCTTTAAATTCACCTCTGTTACATTTTTTATATAAATTTAATGAATATTTGTTCAGAATATTTTCAATATTTAAATATAGTAAATTAAAATATGATAAAAGTAAAACTCTTTCATGTACCGTATTACTTCAATAGTCAATATAATATTTATATTAGTTATATTTATCTCAAAATCACATGTATTTTAAAAATGAAAGATTTTTAGTTCAAAGGAAGAAAAATCTCAATTATCATACATTTACTACATTATAAATACCCATATATATATATATATATATATATATATATATATATATATATATATATATATATATATATATATATATATATATATATATATATATATATATATATATATATATATATATATATATATATATATATATATATATATATATATATATATATATATATATATATATATATATATATATATATATATATATATATATATATATATATATATATATATATATATATATA
>SEYY01020231.1:180000-181503 GCA_009176605.1 Armadillidium nasatum
ACACACACATCTCCGTACACGCACTGAAACACAGGCACTTATATATATATATATATATATATATATATATATATATATATATATATATATATATATATATATATATATATATATATATATATATATATATATATATAATATATATATATATATATATATTATATATATATATATATATATATATATATATATATATATATATATATATATATAACCCCCGGACAAAAACAACTTCAGTGTTAGATGGCCAGCAATGCCATTAAGATTAAGTTATTTTGCTCTTATAGTGATACAAACAGAACAACACAAGTAGGTTTAAACAGTATAACAGCCAACAAACTTAACAACCGATATGCAGCACATACCTTGCTCAGTCTAGGAGGATACCACTCAAACCATTTTTTAACGTTTCCCTATCCGAGTGCACATCGAGTTCCAAAGGACTCCGTAGTCACGGGATTGATTGCAAATTGCAGTGTCAGTGTCTTCATTTGGAAGATGGACTGATACATAGCAAGAGAAGAGGAACTTACGATCAAGGTGATCATACTATTGGAAAGAAGACTGTCCTAGAGAAAAGTAGTTTAGCGATTAGGTGTCATCCAATTGACAGTGCGTCGAATTCTCTAACTGTTCTGTATGGGATACAGACAGCAACAGTAGAAGACAAGATCTTGATATCCGAGGGTACTTATATAAGAGATGGCAGATTTCATCGGTTCAAAGGTTTTTCGGTTCATAGGTTTATCGGTTCATAGCTTCATAGGTTCCAAACGAACTTTCCTTTACGAAACTTGCTTAATAGAGTCAGACAATACACTTCGAAGAAGACTGTAAGAGGCTGAACGATTACTTGAGGATATGCCACCGATACTCTTCTCATCAAGGCGCACAGAGCTAACCGATTGCAGTTTACACAGGCCTATGAAAATTGCACAATGGTACTTTGGAGTATTGTATTCTCATAGATAAGTTGTGCTTCACACTACATGTTCCAGATAAACATCTGCGAGTGTAGAGAGTTTCAGGAGAGTGCTTTGCCTTAAGAAACATTTCTCTAAGGGTCCGTTTTGGAAGCTGCTCCGTGAATTTGTGGGCTATCATAAGTTTAAGAGCCCTCTTGGGGTTGCATATACTGGTCAAGGGCGAGTAATGGGCAGAAGGGTAAGTGAGCCACATTCTCCAAGAGTATGTAGTGAATTTCTTGCCTTTCATTGCATATACATCTTTATTACCCCACGACAAAACCTGACCTCTCACTACAGCGATAGTCCACCTGTGCATCGAGGATGTGGGAATCGATCTATTATTCCCACCTGAGAAAATTCCGGACGTGAACCTCATAGAACATATTTAGGTTATGTTAGGGATGAGTTTCAAAGCTCTGACTCTTGCTCTCTCGAAACTCAAGAAGCTAACTGGGCGTTGACGGAGGAGTTTGATAACATCCAGAAAAACTCTATTAAAAGGACCATTTCATCAATGCCGGAACGGTTATAAGAA
>SEYY01020232.1:15000-17500 GCA_009176605.1 Armadillidium nasatum
CTTATTCTGTTTAAATCATCCGAAGAAAGCCTGCCTCTTAGGCATGGATACATTTTCACTTCTTGATCAGCATAGTTTTCGTACCTTCATTTGTTTTCCTTTGAAATATTTTTGAATAAATCGTTCTTCAGCTAAAAATAAAATCATTTTCAATGTGCAAATACCATAAACTTTTGAGATATGTATTGCATGAGGCTTGTATTTCATTACTTTCCCATTGACTATAATTTATAAGTCTATCCTTCACATGGTTCTGTTCCATTCCTTACCAGTTTTATAACGTTTCTTATTGATTTTCTATCTAAAATTTCATCTCCTTTAAGCTTGCACAATGATGTATCCCTCTTGTGTTATTCCTTTTACTATGAAAATCACCAAATTCAAAATCAAGCAATTAATATTATGATGATAACCTTAGAACACCATTACAAGTATCATTATCTGAAAAAAATCTTTGTTGTTTCCAAGGACTCTATAAAATCATTTCTATTATATATTATCTTGAGTCAATCATAAACGAGACTGTAAATAAAACGCAATTAAAAAGCAAACGCAAAATCAGTTCAAAACTTTCTCTATAATTAATATTCTTTTTGTTTCTTTTTCTGGTAATCTTTCATGAAAGGATACAAATAGACAAAAAGAGTGGATAAAAGATAAATCAAGTAAAACCTCTTCTTGAATTAAGGCTCTGCCAATTTGCAGTTGTGATAAATTTAAAAAATAAAATAAAATTTAAAAAGAGAGAATGAAAAAGAGAAGGGAGAAAAAGAAATAGAGACAATGAAAAAGAAATACAAACCAACAGACAGAGAGTGATAAGAAATAGAAAGGATCAAAATAGAAAATTAAAAGAAAGAAAGAAAAAAAGAACAATGAAAAGAGAGCTGGATAATTAAAAATGTTTACTTTTAATACGTATCATTAAATAATAATTGGAAAATGATTTCAAAAAAGTCATTTAATCCAATTTTGAAAGATTCATATTCAGAAATTTCTTTTAATAATTATCAAGGGAGTGAAACTCAAGCCTCGAAATCCCCAACTTCATTTTCTCTCTTTATTTCGATATAATTTGTAATTTTTTTTAAATATTTTATTTTTATTATTTTATTTATTTAATTTCTTTTTGTCTTTCTTTTTATTCTTTTTATATGATACGGCCAATTATTTTAAATTTATTTTCATATTATTTTTAAAAAATTAAAATTCTTTAATATATATATATATATATATATATATATATATATATATATATATATTATATATATATATATATATATATATATATATATATATATATATATATATATATATATATATATATATATATATTTATTTATGTATTTATTTCACTATCATCTTTCCCACTTTCGTGGGGTGGTGCCCGCCACAATTCCCTCACAAACATAATCATTCTTACCTTTCAACACCCTCCATCTCACTCTGTCCTCCGCAAATCTTCTACCCTCTTCTAAACTCAAATTCCTTCCGACCAAAATCTCTCTCACTCTATCCATCCATCTCCACTTTGGCCTTCCCCTCCCCCTACCACCATCCACCTCGGATCTAAGTACCTTGTCTACCATTCTATCCTCATTCATTCTACACATATGTCCAAACCATTTTAGCACACCCTCCTCCGCTCTATCAACTATACCCCTCTTCCATTTACACATGTCCCTTATTCTTTCATTTCTAATCCTATCAATTCTTCTCAATTTATTATATATATATATATATATATATATATATATATATATATATATATATATATATATATATATATATATATATATATATATATATATATATATATTTATATATATATATATATATATATATATATATATATATATATATATATATATATATATATATATATATATATATATATATATATATATATATATAAGTATTATTAGTCTTTTATTTTTTTCTTACAACAAGCGAATCTAATGTACGTCGAGTCTTAAAGTCTTAAAGTCTTAAAGATTCTTTTTAATTTTAGGATATGGAGAGGTTATATATAATAAAGATACTTTTGCTTAAGGAATCATTAGACACGAACTTAAATATTATTATATAAATGGGATATCAATTTTTAGAATAACATTTTATGTTTTTTTTTTTTTTCATTCAGTTCTTTAAGAAAAATTTCTTCAAAGAATCTGCAAGAGGGATCAAACCAGGAACTTTCACTATGCAAGCCTATCGATCTACTGCTTAAGCCATGTAGCGGTAAATTTATTGATTTGTTCAAACATTTGATCAAAATTTTACAACAATAAAATCTTCCTACCTTTATTTCCTTTGTGCTTTATAAACGAAAAATTATATATATATATATATATATATATATATATATATATATATATATATATATATATATATATATATATATATATATATATATATATATATATATATATATATATATATATATATATATATATATATATATATATATATAATAGAAATAGATAAGATAGAAGAGAGA
>SEYY01020232.1:27500-32500 GCA_009176605.1 Armadillidium nasatum
CGAAGGATAGTATTAGGAAAAAATGAATTATACCAAGGTTTGTTAGGTTTAGTAGAAGGAAAAGAATATGGAATGTACGCCTCCATGCCAGAGAGAATCACCTCGGTAATGCACTCTTCCACGGAACCAATGATTATTCCATGGGAAATCAAAGAAGTACGTTCGCAAGTCCGACCAGCTTGCAACACTGAAATACCACAAACGTTTCCTTGCAATAAGGCGAAGGTCTTTCCTTTGGAAGACTTGAAAATAAAAAAGAGTATACGGAGATAAGAAGTTGAACGCAGAAACCAGAAATGTATAGAGTTTAACAGTATAAGGAGAAGGATTTGAAGTTAGAAAAAAGGTCTGGAATGTTTTGCATATCTCCAATGCGATCAGGGTTACGAGAAGGAAGCTGCACCAACTGTTCAAGGTCGTTTTGGGAAGCGAAATGGAAAGCACGTTCACCAGCTGTATCATGAGAACTAGAAGAAATCAATTGGCGGTGGTGGACATTGAAATCACCTAATATGATGATTTCCGAGAAAGAAGATGAAGAGAGAATGGTCTCTATTTTGGAGTTTAGATAGTCGAATAATTTATTATAGTCAGTAGAATTATTAGATAAATAAACAGAACAAATAAATTTGCAGTAAAATAGCAAGAAAGCCTAAGTGACAATGTGGAAAATTCGGAAAACTCCAAATTAGAGAACACGAGAACAAACAGCATCTTTGTGCACATATTCCCATCAACATCCCTTGGCTGAAAATTTAGGATAGAGACAGTAGTAGGAAAATTTAAAAGGGTTTGCTATAAGAACGCTCAAGCATCAAGAATAAGATGCGAGGTCTAGAAGAAGAGAGGTGATGTTCAACATAGTGAAAATTGAATGAAGACCACGAATGTTGTAGAAAGTAATTTAAAAAACTAGACCATGCATTTGGACTATCCGGTTGCAAAATCTTGCTGGCGCCAACCCCATCACAGTAGGTCCACCACCTCCCAAGAAATGATGGAGGAAGGGGAGGGTGAGGTGCTATTTTGGAAAGCAACCCAGCTTTTCCGGGCTTCTGTTAAACTGTTGAGGATGCTATAATTATATTTTTTATTTTTATAATAAAAAGGACGTGTTGTCTGTAATGGTGTTTGTTATGTGATTGGAAAACCTACTCCATGTACAAGAAGGTGGAGATGAGCCCGAAATAGTGCGCACCATTAGGTGCCAATTAGATGGAAAGTACCCTTAACATTCCATATACCCAATGGGGGTAATCTCATCACCTCGGGATCGTTACTTCCCTCCCTCTAATATATATATATATATATATATATATATATATATATATATATATATATATATATATATATATATATATATATATATATATATATATATATATATATATATATATATATATATATATATATATATATATATATATATATATATATATATATATATATATATATATATATATAGTATATATATATATATATATATATATATATATATATATATATATATATATATATATATATATATATATATATTATATATATATTTTATATATATATATATATATATATATATATATATATATATATATATATATATATAGCAAAAAATAAATAAATAAATAAAAATATCGCGAAAAATTAATTAAAATAAATTTAAAAATTAATTTTAATAAAATTTGGAGATTAATTTTTTTTAAGGGTAAAATTAATCTTAAAAGTTTTTTAATTAATCTTGAAACTTAAGTCAGTTATTAAAACCAACATTTTATAAATGATATATATATATATATATATATATATATATATATATATATATATATATATATATATATATATATATATATATATATATATATATATATATATATATATATATATATATATATATATATATATATATATATATATATATATATATATATATATATATATATATATATATATATATATATATATATATATATATATATATATATATATATATATATATATATATGAAAATAAAAATATTGAACCTTGTCAATAAACTTTGATTTCAATACACTTAAAAGAAGAGCGACATTTTACTGCAGTTTTGCTGTTATACGATCAGAATAAAAAATCAGAAAAAAATGTTACAGAGAGAGAAAAATAGAAATCTCATTTGAGAATTTGCGAATAATTGTCCTTGTTCCAGACTCTTTGGAAAGCTGTGCGTTAAATACATTTATTTGCAAGCCAGGAAAGGAAAATGACCAAGAACCTTAGAGAAATGAAAATGAAAAGAAAAGTCAAACGTATCCTTTCGTAACTATACTACCAATTAGAGGTAAAATTAGAAGAAATATGATGTTAAAAATATTCCTATTTGAGACATGATTAAAAGTTTTTTGACAGAATAAATTGTTTTAAGAATGGGGTGACGAACAAAAGATTTGAAGAGTTATCCCTATTTTGGGAAAATGTTGAACGAGACCATATTCATGTCAAGAAAAGAAAGGACAAGCTCTACTCACTCTACAAATAGAGTGAGTAGAGAAGAGGAAGTTATGGGAACCACAGGTTCTACAAAAAATATAATTTTAGTCTTCATTTCTTATTTTTATTCGTTGCATACAAACACATATTAGGAAAAAAGTTATGTAAAATTAAGAATGAATCAAACCGAGTCGTGTTCAATACCGATACCGATACTTCACTCCATCCCTATTGCATACGAACACATATTAGGAAAAAAGTTATGTAAAATTAAGAATGAATCAAACGGAGTCGTGTTCAGAAAACAGGCATAACGATAGGAAAAATATCCAAGGCAAAACAGAATAAAAATTAAAAAGTTTTAAGTAAAGAATTTTATTTTAGAAAATTTTGGAAGCTAAAGAAAGGAAGCACATAAAAAGAAGTATCTCTCTTTTTCCTTCTTATTATCAAATTTTTATGCTCAAAAGTCACAAACAATTACATATCAAAAAAACAAAAAAAAAATAAATAAATAAAAAAACTGTGAAATCTGAAATAAAATTGATTTAGTTATATTATGGTAGAAAAATAACATAGATAACATCTAAAGTTACAAAAGAGTAATAAAAATGAATTATAAAATTTAAATAACTTTATTTTTATTTTTAGCAGAGAAAAAGGTGTGGAGGTGTAAGGTAAAATAAAAGAAAGAAAAGGTAAAGGTAAATAGATTAAAGAAATATTTATTTGAAAGGTAAAAGAAGAAGCTAAATAAAGGACCCCATAGCATTTATATATACTACATATATACTTTATATATATATATATATATATATATATATATATATATATATATATATATATATATATATATATATATATATATATATATATATATATATATATATATATATATATATATATATATATATATATATATATATATATATATATATATATATATATATATATATATATATATATATATATATATATATATATATATATATATATATATATATATATATATATATATATAAGGAGGAAAATTCGCTAAGTCTTTTTTCATTAAGTTGAACATCAAATAGACCTATAAAAAATTAAGATTATTTTTTTTTTTGAGGTAGAATATTTTTACCGACTTTAAAAGGTTTTCATTAAAAAAAAAAAAAAAAAAAAAAAAAAAAAAAAAAAAAAAAAAAAAAAATTAAGAACTTTAATTTTTAAAATGAATTTTAAAAAAATGGAATGTTTTTCTTAGTTTTTCAGAAGAATTAAAGATGAAATATTTTGTTTTATATATATAAGAAAAACAATTTCTATTAATAAGATTTGTTTTTTTTATTCGTTTTGAAAATTATTGACTTTTGATATTTTTTCCTTTTACTTTCATAAATCTGCTTTCGTTATTGCTTGTTTATTCCTGTTTTTCTATTTGTCTGTTCTGGTCGGATTATGTCTGTGTTTGCTTTGTCAGTTCTCATCTGTTTAATCTTGTTTTTTTCTGTGTTAGTTCTGATCTACATATTTCTGTGTTCTTATGTGTTCTTCTGCTTCTATCCAGGTATGCTTGTTCCTGTTTGTCTGAGTCTGTCCTCGTCTGTTCATACATATGCATGGCATGTATATGTGTTTATTTATATTATATTATATATATATATATATATATATATATATATATATATATATATATATATATATATATATATATATATATATATATATATATATATATATATATATATATATATATATATATATATATATATATATATATATATATATATATATAGTTTGCTTTCATCTGCTTGATCCTGCATTTGCCTCTGTCTGTCCTAGTCTGTTTATCCCTGTGTTTGCCAGTGTCTTTCCTAATCTTTTTATTATTACTATCTCTGTTTCCACTTGTCTGTTCATATACTTGTGTTGATCTTTGTCTGCTATGGTGTATTTTGTCCTATGTTTGTCTGTGTCTGTCTTCAGTTTACTTCTCTATTTAATTTGATCTTCATTTGTCTGTGAATGATCGTGGTTGTCCGCTTCTTTCAAGATCTGTTCAATCAGTTATTTTTTCCTCTTCGATATTTGTTTGTCATTTTCTACCGTGGTTTCCTAAACAAACCTTTCAACATTTACCTTTTCAATCGATCGAGCTTTATTGTTTCTCTTACCTTCTTTCGGAAATTCTTTTATCATCTGAACTTGAGGAAATAAATCTGCGCATGACTCTTCGACTCTTCCTCCGGCAGGAGTCCTTGCCCAGCAGTGGAGGTTGTCCCAAACGAAACTGCAAGAGGCTTCTGTAAATAATAATAATAATAATAATAATAATAATAATAATAATAATAATAATAATAATAATAATAATAGTAATAATAATAATATTAACAATAATATTTAATAATAATAAATAATAATAATAATAATAATAATAATAATAATAATAATAATAATAATAATAATAATAATAATCATAATAATAATAATAGATAATAATAATAATAAGAGTAATAATAAGGATATATATTTAATAATAATATTAATAATTAATAATAGTA
>SEYY01020232.1:37500-40000 GCA_009176605.1 Armadillidium nasatum
CGCACCACATCCATTAAATTTTGTATTTTCACGTTTTTTTTTCTTAATATTTCGTAATTAATTTAACAAAGAACTCTTTTTTTTTTTTTTGATAATAATAAAATATTAAATCTCAGAGTTTTCATTTCTCTTCAAAAATAATTTTTTTCCTTTATTCATTCATTCCTCTCTAATATAATTTATCCCTCTAAGATATTTCCAAGGCCTTGATAATTTCTTCAAACTAGATGTTGAACAATTTTTTCTAGACTCCGACGAATATATATATATATATATATATATATATATATATATATATATATATATATATATATATATATATATATATATATATATATATATATATATATATATATATATATATATATATATATATATATATATATATATATGGTACAATAAAAAACTCTTTGGAAGGCCAAGAAAGGAAAAATATGAAGACCAAAGATCTGACTTGGCCTGAATCATTAATAAGAAAATTGGAACTTGATTTTTTGATTAGGAAAATTCAGACAAATTTTTCAGTGTAATCGAATAGCGAACTGAAATGTTTTTTTTTATCTCTATTTCTGGCTTTTAGTTAATGGATATATATATATATATATATATATATATATATATATATATATATATATATATATATATATATATATATATATATATATATATATATATATATATATATATTATATATTTTTATTTTTTTTATTTTTTTTTATTATCAAAAAAGGCCAGAGGCCTACCACAATTCCACCAGAGTTAAGGGGAAAAACGGAAGAATGGTCAAATTAAAGGCCGACGTGACCTGATACACGACGTTTGAAGGTGTGTAAGTCATAGGAAGTTGGAAAAAATAGAAGAAGGGAGTGAGTTCCAGACTTTTCCAGTAGAGTACATGTAGGACAGAGCATAGCGGTTGAGTCTGTGGTCAGAGAGTTGGACAGAGAAAGGATGAGACTGTGTAGGAAGTCGAGTCGCACGAGCCCTTCTGAGTGGAGGAGGTATGCGACGACGCAACAATTCGACGGGCAAAAGAGATTGAAGAGAGTTAGTAAGAGCAGGAGAGTTGATGAGACGAAATGCTCCTAGACTCCAACCTTCTCTAGGAGAGCTGTATGTGTGGAACCACCCCAGATGTGCGAAGCATACTCCATACAGGGGCGAACAACACCCCTGTACAGAGCAAGCAACTGGGGTGGAGTGAAGAAATACTGAAGGCGCCTCAGAACACCTAACCTCTTAGAAGCTTGTTTAGAGAGAGAGAGAGTAATGTGATCTTTCCAAGAAAGATCACGAGAAAAGGAAACACCGAGAATATTAAGAACAGATGAAGGTCTGAGTTGAGTGTTTTAGAAGAAGATATCATAGCTGTGTGGAAGATTGTGTCGAGTAGTGAGATGGAGGAATTGAGTTTTGAGTGGCATTGAAAACAACCATGTTCTCTCTGCCCCAATTAAAAAAACGAGATAGATCAGAGGTCAGCTGCTCCAAGGCAACCCTCCTTGCATCTAGTAACTGTTGTTGAGAGGGTGCGCCTTTCAAATTGAAAAGAGTAATGAAGGGTGGAGTCATCAGCATAGGAGTGGATAGGAGATGAAGTAACAGAGAAGGTCATTAATGAAAAGTAGAAAAAGTGTTGGGGATAGGACAGATCCTTGAGGAACACCACTATTAATAGATTTAAAGGAAGAACGGTGGCCGTCTACAACTGCTGCTATAGAACGACCGGAAAGGAAATCAGAGAGAAGGTCACAGAGAGAAGGATAGATTCCGAAAGAGGGAAGTTTGGAAATCAAAGCTTTGTGCCAGACTCTATCGAAAGCTTTCGATATGTCTAGCGCAACAGCAAAATATTCACCAAAATGCCGAAGAGCGGAGGACCAAGAGTCAGAGAGAAGGGAAAGGAGATCACCAGTAGAGCGTTTCTTACGAAAGCCATACTGGCGATCAGAGATAAGATTAGAAGAATTTAGATGTTTCCAAATCTTCCTGTTAAAGATAGATTCGAAAACTTTAGAAAGAACGGAGGTTAAGGAAATAGGACGATAGTTCCAGGGTTGAGAGGGGACCCCCTTCTTCGGCACAGGCTGAATGAGCGCACGTTTCCAGCAAGAAGGGAAGGTTGAAGTAGAAAGACATAGACGAAAAAGTTTACCAAAGGCAGGGTGCAAGCTCGGAAGCACAAGTTTTGAGAACCACAGGAGGGATACCGTCAGGATCGTACGCCTTCTTAGTGTTATATATATATATATATATATATATATATATATATATATATATATATATATATATATATATATATATATATATATATATATATATATATATATATATATATATATATATATATATATATATATATATATATATATATATATATATATATATATATATATATATATATATATATATATATATATATATATATATATATATATATATATATATATATATATATATATATATATATATATATATATATATATATATATATATATAT
>SEYY01020232.1:47500-50000 GCA_009176605.1 Armadillidium nasatum
AGGGAGCAATGTCCTATCAATTTTTGGGCTTTTTTCGTTTTCAGTGTGATTGACTTTAAAAGCAGTTCGTACTAACATGGTACAAATTAAAACGTTTTGAAAATCGATTCTCATTTTTGAATCAAGTCATTGTTAAAAAAAAAAATCTCTTTATTTATTACTGATAAAGAACGACAAATTTCAAATCCAGTTAAGTTCATTCCTGGCCCCATATTATAAGCAGAATGTCGCAATACAAGTCTCGCAATAATTAATAATAATAATAATATTAATTAATATACTAATGAAGGAAATAATAATATTAATAATAATAATAATAATAATAATAATAATAATAATAATAATAATAATAATAATAATAATAATAATAATAATAATAATAATAATAATAATAATAATAATAATAATAATAATAATAATAATAATAATAATAATAATAATAAATAATAATAAATAATAATAATAATAATAATAATAATAATAATAATAATAATAATAATAATAATAATAATAATAATAATAAATAATAATATCAATTTAAAAATAATATATATATATATATATATATATATATATATATATATATATATATATATATATATATATATATATATATATATATATAATATATATATATATATATATATATATATATATATATATATATATATATATATATATATATATATATATATATATATATATATATATATATATATATATATATATATATATATATATATATATATATATATATATATATATATATATATATATATAATATATATATATATATATCCAGCCTACATAAACTGACCAATAATTTTCCACTGATTAAAGATCTTGTTTACAGAACTCCTTTACATTGTTAATGTTTTGGTTAATAAATTGGCAACATGTTACTCACACAATTTCTCAAACGTAAGAAAATATTGTTATCAACATTATTATTATTATTATTATTATTATTATTATTATTATTATTATTATTATTGTTTTTACTATTACTATTGTTATCATTACTATTATTGTTACTCTTATCATTATTAATTATCATTATCAATCATATTCTTAATTTTATTATTATCATTATTATTATTATTATTTTATTATTATTATTATTATTATTATTATTATTATTATTATTATTATTATTATTATTATTATTATTATTATTATTATATTATTAGCTTAATTTTTAGGGATTTAATTTTAGAATTATTTTTATCATCATTATCATCACAGTAGTTTACTTTGTTTTTTAAAATGGTTCTTCATTTGCTTTTTATTAACTTGTTTTTGTCAACGTCTGATGGTACCTTTTTATGCGACCTCCTGATGTTACCTTCAATGCAACACATGCCGATGGGTTCTGTTTTAAAAAACATTCTTCCTATTTCTTCATTTAAGAATTCAAGACTTGCTTCTCAATGTTACAAAAAACATCCTTATTAGATATTGTTGTACTCATAAAATTTTATTATTTGGCAGTAAAATTGTTTTTATTGAATTGTTTGAATTCTTTGCCATTTCATGTCCCTACTTTAAGTTTTATATGATCAGATTTTTATTTCTACTTTCAAAAGTCCAGACTAAATTACAGGTTAATAAAAGCATATTTAATTTATAATGTAATACTTTCAGAATTTTAAAATGTAAAACCTTTTTTAGCATTTTCTTATATTAATAAATATTAACTTTTACATTAATTGTTTCTCGTTTACATTAAGGTGCGATGTTATTTTTTAATATCAATCAAAAATCTTCTTTTTTTCATTAACTTTCAAAAAAAAAAAAAAAAAAAATCTTATGTACTTTAGCTGAATAAGCAAAATTGCATTTGAAGCGTTTAATCAATTTTGCAAATATATTTTTAAAAAACTTTGAAAATAAATGCAAAAATACACAACACAATAAACACAAAAGAAAAACTAAAACTAAATGCATTTCTTGTTCTTTGAATATTTCAATCACATTTCTAAGAATGAATAACACATTTATGGTGATTTAATTTATGAAGTTCAAATCAAGTTTCAATGCCTTTTTTGAAAACAGAGTTGCGGTTTCTAAATACCAAATTAAAAGAGATTATTAAAAACAACGATGATATTTTTCTTCACTTCAGCTGATTTCTGAAGAACTAATACTAATAATAATAATAATAATAATAATAATAATAATAATAATAATAATAATAATAATAATAATACTAATGATAATAATAATAATAATAATAATAATAATAATAATAATAATAATAATAATAATAATAATAATAATAATAATAATAATAATAAATAATAATAATAATAATAATAATAATAATAATAATAATAATAATAATAATACGAATCATATAATAATAATAACATAATAATAATAATAATAATAAATAATATAAATAATAATGAAATAATAATAAATAATAATAATGATAAAAATAATAATAATAATAATAATAATAATAATAATAATAATAATAATAATAATAATAATAATA
>SEYY01020233.1:0-12500 GCA_009176605.1 Armadillidium nasatum
TCCCTTCTTGCTGGAAACGTGCCCTCATTCATCCTGTTTCTGAGTTGCGTACAGGACTGTACAATATTCTTCAAATTCAAGGAAGAATAACTTCAGATCTTGGTATGTGTCAGGGTTAAACTTTGCAGGTGGCACAGCCTTGTTAGATTTAGGCTGGTTAAACATTTGTGCCATCATCACAATTGCTTGGGAAACCATAGCATTATGAGCTTGCTGAACCGCTAGACTCTCTTCTACGAAATCCCTGAATTGTTTATCCGTCATGATATTAGTCGATATACGGGGTGATGGTGTAGTTTTCATACTCGATTGTGGAAGAGGTATATACGTAGGTATCGACGGTAATTGTTGTATTCCTCTGTCAACCTCACTAACTACTGCTACTGACGGCTTTCTATCCTTAGGACGCACCGACCTTTCCGGTGATGTCGCAGTAGTTGGAACGGGATCTCAGCACGAGCTGATAATTGAATCCATTATCATTTTATGTCTCTCTTCGAATCTCAATTTCCATGTCACGCGAGTATCTAATAACTCCCTCAAACATAGTTTGTAATCTATCCACATCGTGGTGATCTACTGGTTGTAAATCCAGGACAGATGCATCCCGTTGATCATCCTCTTGTTTTGGTGTGGAGGCAGCATTATTGTTGAATTGACTGTGGTATCAAATTCAATCAGCTGGTCCACAGTTGCTTTTGAGTCATCGTCGTTTATCACAGGTTTTTCTGCCATTTTCCTTGCTTTCGCTATTTCCTCGCTCCTTTAAGTGATCCTGGCAGGGTCGCCACAAATTTTCTCTATTAGCATAACCTATCTAAAGAGAAACAAAATATTATATAAGATACCAGTTACACTCACAATGTTGCGTTGGTTCAAGAGCCGATGGTTTTGTTTGAGCTGTGTCGTCCACTTCTCCTTTTCGTAAGGACGACGTTGATGAGTTAAGTTGATACGGCTATCAGACGTCACGAACCGAAGTCCTCAGGCTTCTTTGTCAGGACAAAGGGGATCACATAAAGGAGCAAATGCGACAAACAGTACAATAAGAAATTTGTTTCTTGGATGGGAAAATGAAAACTGGAAGAAAAATTTGAGGATATTTTATTCATAAAAATTTGACCATTGGTAATGTTTAAAAAACAACAGGCCAGAACTGGGAACAGGAATGGGAACACAGGGTAATTAGGGTTTTATTTTGGAACCGAAGGGAATACGTTGATTTCTTAAATAAATTCCCCTTATCAATTCATAAAGTTTAACTGAGGAAAAAGAACTTTCGGAGTAGGATGGAACTGAAGATGTTCAATGAAAAGCTGACGATGTAGTTCCCCAACTCGGGACTACAAAAAAAAAAGAATTTAAAGAATTTTTTTTTTTTTTTTTAATTCATTTATTTTGTTATAGTAAAAAATCTAAATAGTTGAAAAAATGATAAGGAAACAAAGAAATTTTAGAAGGACCTACGTGAGCTAACGAAGAGTAACGAAGAGTGGTATCCTTCAATTGTTGTCGTCGAATAACTCACTATTTTAAAGTCTTTTTATCTCTCTTATGAATGTCTTTGTTTAAATTTTTATTTGAAAAATTTTGTAATTTCTTTATTTTTAGATGTAGAGTTTATTGGATTATTTTATACTTAAATTTTTGTTAAATAATATTATTCACCCTACAAAGAGAAGAAAATAAAAAGAATTAGATACTACTATTCTATAATATACAAAAGAAAGTAAAGAGAGCCTATCTGTGATAATTCCAGCGAAGAATACTTCATTCTTGCAAAGCCCCTATACTTCCCTCTTGGTCTTCACGGACAACCCATCTGTGAATAATAACCATTAATAGATCTTGAGCACTTACGCTCACAATATATATATATATATATATATATATATATATATATATATATATATATATATATATATATATATATATATATATATATATATATATATATATATATATATATATATATATATATATTATATATATATATATATATATATATATATATATATATATATATATATATATAATATATATGTATATATATATATATATATATATATATATATATAATATATATATATATATATATATATATATATATATATATATATATAATATATATATATATATAATATATATATATATATATATATATAATAAAATATAATAATATAATTGGGAGTTGGTGGCCTCCGGTGATGGGGTTGGCGCCACCAAGACCTCTATGCCGGCTTGCCCTTGGTGCACGGTCTTCGTTTTTCATTAATTTCTGCAACATTCGCGGTCTTTTTTCTAATCTCCACTTTGTCGAACACCACCTCTCTTCATTCTAGACCTCATCTCTTGTTCTTAACTGAAACTCAGGTGTCTGAGTGCTCTGACAGCAAACCCTATTCTGTTTCCTCCTACTGTCTCTATCCTCAATTTTCAGCCAAAGGCGGATGTTGCGCATATGTGCGCAAACGATGTTGTCTGTTCTCGTGTCTCTAATTTGGAGTCTTCTGAATTCTCAACTTTATGGCTCAAACTTTCTTGCAATTCTACAACTAAATTTATTTGTTCTGTCTACTTATCTCCTAACTCTACAGACTATCCAAAAATTCTTCGACTATCTTAACTCCAAAATAGAACACATTCTTTCTTCTTCTCCTTTCTCTGAAATCATCATTTTAGGTGATTTCAATGTTCACCACCGCCAATGGCTTTCATCTAGTTCTCAAGATCCAGCTGGTGAACTCGCCTTCCAATTTTCTATCCAGAACAACCTTGAGCAGTTGGTGCAACTCCCTACCCGTATCCCTGACCGTCTTGGTGATGAACCCAACATTCTAGACCTTTTTCTAACTTCTAATCCTTCTCCTTATACTGTTAAACTCTTTCCTCCTCTGGGTTCATCCGATCATCTTCTTATCTCCGTATCTTGTCCTGTCTCTTCAAGTCTTCCGCAAGAACGGCCCCCGCCTTCGGCGAGGAGACGTTTCTGGCATTTCGGTGCCACTAACTGGTCTGACTTGCGGTCGTACTTTTCTGATTTTCCATGGAATGATTACTGTTTCCGTGGGAGGGGTTCCTCGGAGTGTGCAGAGCGCATAACTGAGGTGATTCTCTCTGGCATGGAGGCGTACATTCCATATTCTTTCCCTTCCACTAAACCTAACAAACCTTGGTTTAACTCTACTTGTTCTCGTGCTATCCGCCGCAGGGATGCTGCCTTCAGGGATTACCGTCGTCTTCAAACTCCAGAAACTCATGCAACTTATATTTCATCCCGGAATCGTGCAAAATCTATTCTTCGAGATACTAAAAACTCTTTTCTCCGTCGCAAATGCAATAATCTTTCTGGCTCCTCTTCCTCTCGCCCTTTCTGGCATTTTGCAAAAAATGTCAACTCTAACTTTGCTTCTTCCTCTTTCCCTCCTCTAGTATCTTCTGACGGTACAACTGCCGTTTTGCCTTCCTCTAAAGCTGAACTCTTTGCTCAAACTTTTGCCTTAAATTCAACCTTAGACGATTCCGGAGCTGTTCCTACTCCTTCAACCCCTCCAACTCATTTATGCCTAAAATTGTAATTTCTTCTTAAAGATGTCATTTCTGCTCTCTCTCTGAGCTTAACACTAAGAAGGCGTACGGTCCTGATGGTATCCCTCCTGTGGTTCTCAAAACTTGTGCTTCCGAGCTTGCACCCTGCCTTGGTAAACTATTTCGTCTATGTCTTTCTACTTCAACCTTCCCTTCTTGCTGGAAACGTGCGCTCATTCAGCCTGTGCCGAAGAAGGGGACCCTCTCAACCCTCTAACTATCGTCCTATTTCTTTAACCTCCGTTCTTTTCTAAAGTTTTCGAATCTATCCTTAACAGGAAGATTTGGAAACATCTCAATTCTTCTAATCTTATCTCAGATCGCCAGTATGGCTTTCGAAAGAAACGCTCTACTGGTGATCTTCTTTCCCTTCTCTCTGACTCTTGGTCCTCCGCTCTTCGGCATTTCGGTGAATCTTTTGCTGTGGCGCTGGACATATCGAAAGCTTTCGATAGAGTCTGGCACAAAGCTTTGATTTCCAAACTTCCTCTTTCGGAATCTATCCTTCTCTCTGTGACCTTCTCTCTGATTTCCTTTCCGGTCGTTCTATAGCTGCTGTTGTAGACGGCCACCGTTCATCCTATAAATCTATTAATAGTGGTGTTCCTCAAGGATCTGTCCTATCCCCAACACTTTTTCTGCTTTTCATTAATGACCTTCTCTCTATTACTTCATCTCCTATCCACTCCTATGCTGATGACTCCACCCTTCATTACTCTTTTCATTTTGAAAGACGCCCCTCCCAGCAATAGTCGTTTTCAATGCCTCAAAAACTCAATTCCTCCATCTCTCTACTCGACACAATCTTCCACACAACTACGATATCTTCTTCGAAAACACGCAACTCAAACCTTCATCTCTCCTCAATATTCTCGGTGTTTCTTTTTCTCGTGATCTTTCTTGGAAAGATCACATTACCTCTCTTTCTAAACAAGCTTCTAAGAGGTTGGGTGTTCTGAGGCGCCTTCAATATTTCTTCACACCACCCCAGTTGCTTGCTCTGTATAGGGGTGTTGTTCGCCCTTGTATGGAGTATGCGTCACACATCTGGGGTGGTTCCACACACACAGCTCTCCTGGAAAAGGTGGAGTCTAGAGCTTTTCGCCTTATCAATTCTCCTGCTCTCACTAATTCTCTCCAATCTCTTTCTGCCCGTCGAAATGTTGCGTCACTCTCTCTCTACTATCGCTATTACAATGGACACTGCTCTTCTGAACTCTCTCGTCGCATACCTCCTCCATTAAGAAGGGTTCGTGCGACTCGTCTTTCTACACAGTCTCATCCTTTCTCTGTCCAACTCTCTGACCCCAGACTTAACCTCTATGCTCAATCTTACATGTACTCTACTGGTAAAGTCTGGAACACACTTCCTTCATCTATTTTCCCAACTACCTATGACTTAGGCACCTTTAAACGCCGTGTATCAGGTCATGTCGGCCTTTAATTTGACCATGTTTCCGACTTTCCTCCCAACTCTGGTGGAACAATGGTAGGCCTCTGGCCTTTGCCCACCAGAGGAGAAATAAAAAAAAAAAAAAAAATTATATGTATATAATATATATATATATATATATATATATATATATATATATATATATATATATATATATAATATATATATATATATATATATATATATATATATATATATATATATATATATATATATATATACACTAAGTAAAATATCTTAAATAGGCAAAACGCCACCACACAAGCCCATAAGGGCAAAACATCGTAAATCTGCTAGGTAGGAAAGTATACCACCACTAGACCTAGGACGTCGAAAGCCATACTGATGATCAAAAAGAATGGAATGAGATTCCAGATGATCCAAAAAATGAGAGTTGAGAAGTGTTTCAAAGATCTTTGCCAGAATACTAGCGAGAGCTATAGTGCGATAGATAGAAGGATCAGAGCGACTAACTTTCTTCGGAATAAGTTGGACTAATGCGCGTTTCCAACAAATTTATCTCTGTTCACGCTAAAGTTTTCTAATCTATCATTAACTTTTAGATTTGGAAACGTATTAATATAAATGTCAAAATTAATGAAATATTAGGATAAACATATACTTTCAACGTTTTGAATGGGGTTGGTTGGTCTATATATATATATATATATAATATATATATATATATATATATATATATATATATATATATATATATATATATATATATATATATATATATATATATATATATATATATATATATATATATATATATATATATATATATATATATATATATATATATATATATATATATATATATATATATATATATATATATATATATATATATATATATATATATATATATATATATATATATATATATATATATATATATATATATATATATATATATATATATATATATATATATATATATATATATATATATATATATATATATATATATATATATATATATATATATATATATATATATATATATATATATATATATATATATATATATATATATATATATATATATATATATATATATATATATATATATATATATATATATATATATATATATATATATATATATATATATATATATATATATATATATACATATATATATTTTTATATATATTACAATTACGTAATTCATTATTTATTTATTAAATAATATTTACAGGTGAAGAAACAAACTGTGATGAGGGTTCCGATGAAGAACAAAGTAGGCTACAGTTACAATTATTTTCCACTTATTCTTTTGTTAATTTATAATAATTTCAAAGTTCCGACGATTATGTTCACACTTCTCTTCTAAGATTTCTAATGAATTTACGGTTTCAACTAATTTCGTTTAATTTAATTTATAGTTGTAACGTAAAATATATTGGAAAATATTTGTAAGTTTGGACTTTCTTCATTAAACAACGTATGTTTCGCAACAAATAAAAGTTCGATTCAAGAACAGTTTCAAGCATACGAGCTTGAAACTGTTATTGAATCGAACTATTTTGGGTTCGGGGATAGCTCAGAGGTATAGCATCGAGTCTTTGTCATTCTCAGTCGCAACAGGCGGTGGTTCGAACCCAGATGAGGTTTCCCATAATGTTCTATTTTCTTCATACTTATTTACTGTTGCGATATAGCATGGTAATAAAATAATAAAATCGTAAAAGAACGACAGGGAAGAACAGGATGAATACCTGTTGAAGAGCCTTGACGGGAGCTTTCGATTTCGGGATGAAATAAAAATTACATGACTTTCAGGAGTTTGAAGACGACGGTAATCTCTGAAAGCGACATCCCTACGACGGATAGCGCGAGAACAAGTACAGTTAAACCAATGTTTATTAGGTTTAGTAGAAGGGAAAGAATATGGACTGTACACCTCCATGCCACAGAGAATCACCTCGGTTATACATTCAGCACACTCTGAGGGACCACTCCCACGAAAGTAGTAATAGTTCCATGGGAATTCAGAGATGTACAACCGCAAGTCAAACCAGTTAGCAGCACCGAAGTTCCACAAAAGGATCCTCGCCGAAGGCGGGGACCGCTCTTGCGTAAGACTTGAAGAGATAGAACAGGATACGGAGATAAGAAGGTGATCGGATGAACCCAGAGAAGGAAAGAGTTTAACAGTATAAATAGAAGGATAAGAAGTAAGGAAAAGATCAAGTGTGTTGAGTTCATCAAAAAACGGTCAGGAATACGGGTAGGGAGATGCACCAACTGTTCAAGGTTATTCTGGATAGGAAAGTTGTAGGGGACTTCACCGGCTGGATCATGAGAGTTAGATGAAAGCCATTGGCGGTGGTGAACATTGAAATAATATATATATATATATATATATATATATATATATATATATATATATATATATATATATATATATATATATATATATATATATATATATATATATATATATATATTCCTTTTTCCCTTTGGGAAAAGTAAAGTAGGAAATATATTAGTGTTAGTTTTATAAAATTATATTGGATATATTTTCCATATTAGGAAACTCCTTATCACCGAGACAATATGTTAACTTCCCTGATGATTTTGAGTACGAAGGTTACCTTTGTAGTTTTTAAGAGTCGTGTATTAAAAATGGTTATTATTAATATTATTATTGTTTTCATTATTATTATCATTATTTTTCCAATTATTTTTTTAAACTAACTTTTAGGGTTCTTTATAATAATATTATTTTCATTATTTTCATTAAAATTTATTTACACTATAAGATTGATTATTAATTTTATTCTTATAATTGATAATAATAATTTTAAGTTATTTTACTTTTTATTTCTTTAATATTATTATTGAATAACTTTTATTTTCATCATTATTATTAGTAATATTATTTTTATTATTGTTGTTATTATTATTATTATTATTATTATTATTATTATTATTATTATTATTATTATTATTATTATTATTAGTGTTATTATTATTATTATTATTATTATTATTATTATTATTAATATTATTACATTATTCTTATTATTATTTTTATGATTATTTTCATTATTATTGTTACTAGTGTTATTATTATGATTATTATTATTTTCATTATTATTGTTACTAGTGTTACTATTATTATTATTATTATTATTATTATTATTATTATTATTATTATTATTTTTAGTATTATTGTTATTCTAATAATTATTGTTATTACTGTTATTAGAATTTTTTGTAATGTTATTTAATAATATTACATTATTAATATTATTAATATTATTATGACATTATTAATAATATTACATTACATTTGTAATATTATTTAACTATTCATGATTGTATTATAACGACAATAAAGGAAATCAAAGAGAAAGCCACAGAGAGGAGGATAAATTCCGAAAGAGAGAAGTTTAGAAATCAAAGCTTTGCGACAGACTCTACCGAAAAACTAAGAACAGCGGAGGAACAAGAGTCAGAGAGAAGTGAAAGAAAATCACCAGAAGTGCGTTTCTTACAAAAACAATACTGGCGATCAGAGATAAGATTAGAAGAATTTAGATTTTTTCAAATCTTCGTTTGAAGGATATATTCGAAAATTTTAGGAAGAAAAGAGGTTAAAGAAGTGGGACGGTAGTTAGAAGGTTGAGAGGGGTTCCTATTTAACAGCAAAAACTGAATGTACGCACGTTTTGAGTAATTTTGCCCAGTGCACAAGTATTACAATCAAAATTTTCTCTACTAATAATATTCATACCATTTACTACACTTTCAAGTTTTAAAACATCTTGAACATTACAATGGTCCATAATTTTATGGCAATCTTGCAAACTATAAGAACATATTTTCTGAATAAAAATATTGTTCAGGAAATAAAATCCTCCTGTCTTTTAAATATTAAATAATGTACTATGAGGGGCTACTAAATCAGCAAATTTTGGTGTGAAATTTATAGAAACTTCATTCTTCGCAGGTTCCTGTACTGAGTGTATATATATATATATATATATATATATATATATATATATATATATATATATATATATATATATATATATATATATATATATATATATATATATATATATATATATATATATTCGACTATTTTTCGTATTTTCATTGTACTAAAATAGTCATAATGTGAATTTAGGAACGTTTCCCGGGAGGTCAAAACATAGGTGCTAAGAAAATTGAATAGTTGTCATTCGGTGTTTTGAAACATACTTAAACTTCAAATTGTAACTCCTGTAAAAAGATATCTCCTATTCAAAAAGATTTGCCGATTTGACCATTTTGTAGTACTTTCATTGTTCTAAAATATGGTCATAGTGTAAATTGGGGAACGTTTCCCCGGAGGTCAAAACATTTGTCCTAAAAAATGGAATAGTTGTCTTTTGGTTTTGAAATAACCTTGAATTTAAAATTGTAACTGCTGTAAAAAAAATCTTCGGTTTAAAAACATTTGCTGATTTTACCATTTTGTAGTACTTCATTGTTTTAAAATATGGTCATAGTGTAAATTCAGGAACAATTCCCCGGAGGTCAAAACATAGGTCCTAAAAAATGGAAACGTTAACATTCAGTTTTGAAATAACCTTGAATTTAAAATTGTAACTGCTTTTAAAAAAAATCTCCTATTTAAAAAACATTTGCCGATTTTACCATTTTGTAGTACTTTCATTGTTCTAAAATATGGTCATAGTGTAAATTTGGGAACGTTTCCCCGGAGGTCAAAACATAGGTCCTAAAAAATGAAATAGTTGCATTCGGTTTTGAAATAACCTTGAATTTAAAATTGTAACTGCTGTAAAAAAAATCTCCTATTTAAAAACATTTGCCGATTTGACTATTTTGTAGTACTTTCATTGTTCTAAAATATGGTCATAGTGTAAATTTGGGAACGTTTCCCCGGAGGTCAAAACATAGGTCCTAAAAAATTGAATAGTTGTCATTCGGTGTTTTGAAACATACTTGAACTTCAAATTGTAACTGCTGTAAAAAAAAATCTCCTATTTAAAAACATTTGCCGATTTGACCATTTTGTAGTACTTTCATTGTTCTAAATTATGGTCATAGTGTAAATTGGGGAACGTTCTCCGGAGGTCAAAACATAGGTCCTAAAAAATGAAATAGTTGCATTCGGTTTTGAAATAACCTTGAATTTAAAATTGTAACTGCTGTAAAAAAAATCTCCTACTTAAAAACATTTGCCGATTTGACCATTTTGTAGTACTTTCATTGTTCTAAAATATGGTCATAGAGTAAATAGGGGAACGTTTCCCGGAGGTCAAAACATAGGTCCTAAAATATTTAATAGTTGTCTTTTGGTTTTGATATATATATATATAATATATAATATATATAATATATATATATATATATATATATATATATATATATATATATATATATATATATTTTTTTTTTTTTTTTTTTTTTTTTTTTTTTTTTTTTTTTTTTTTTTTCTCACCATACTCCTGTAGGTGCTAGCACCTGTCAGCTGTCTCGAACGAGACATGAGTTTCTTGGGCAAGGCAATCAGTTTAATTTAATTTATTTATTTAATTTATTTTTTAATTTTTTATTAATATTTAATATAATTTATTTATTTAATTTATTTTTTTAATTTTCTTATTAATATTATTTATTAATATTATTTAATAATTTTTAATTTATTATTTAATTTATTTAATTAATTATTTATTTAATTTATTTAATTTATTTTTTTTATTTATTTATTAATTTTTTTTAATTATATTATTATTAATTTTTAATTTTTTTTAATTTATTTATTAATATTAATTTATTATTTAATTATTTATTTATTTATTAATATTATTTATTAATATTAATTATTAATTTTTAATTTATTTATTTAATTTATTTTTAATTTATTTATTAATATTATTTATTAATATTAATTATTAATTTTTATTTTATTTATTTAATTTATTTTTTTAATTTATTTATTAATATTATTTATTTATATTATTTTTAATTTATTTATTAATATTATTAATATTAATTATTAAATTTTAATTTATTTATTATTATTATTATTAATATTATTTTTAATTTATTTATTAATATTATTTATTAATATTAATTATTAATTTTTAATTTATTTATTAATTTAGTTAATTAATTATTTAATTTAATTTATTTGTTTATATTATTTTTTTAATTTATTTATTAATATTATTTATTACTATTATTTATTAATTTCATTGATTTTTTTATTAATATATATGAATATTATTTACTATTAATTTTCCATTTAACTCTTAATTTATTAATTTTATTGAATTTTTAATTTCTTACATTATTTTGTCCTTTTAATTTTATTTGTCCTCTGAAATTTATCCTTTAAAAAAATCTTTCGCTGAAAATCTTTCGCTAACTTGACGGACATCCCAAAGGTGGAACAACATACACGGGCCTAGAACATGAGAGGTAGCCTGTAGATTATCACCTTTTTGACATAGAAACACGCAAAACCATGACATTTTTTAAAACGTATCTATATGAACAGTACCTCTATATAATTTCTAATTTAAAAAATCTAACTGAATAGCAAGGTAAGCCATTATTTTCGACACATTTGGTTTAACTACAGTCTACATCTCGTAACTCACAATAAGAACACTTTTTGCCTAAAAGTAACAAGATTTTTAATTTAATTAAATAAAGGTATCAAATGCACAAAAAAATTAAATATTTTGTCAAAACAAAAGCGACGTCAACTGTACTATACCAAAGTTTACCATACAATAAGTTGCGACAAGTCTGTGATTTTCATTGATGAAACCCTTTCTTGATTTCTAAAATTTCATAGCGATTAATCTCCGCCTAGCGGCTGTGTGAGAACTAAAACGGAGAATATTTTGCCTGATATTTAAAATACCCCCAGAGTTTACCATATAAACTTTACCATGTAAACTTTGATACACCTAACATTATATTATTGTTATTTCTATTAATATTTTTCATTAATATTTAATTTTTTTTTTTTTTTTTTTGTGCATTTGATACATTTATTTAATTAAATTGAAAAAATTGTTACTTTTAGGCAAAAAGTGTTCTTATCGTGAGTTACGAGGTGTAGAGTGTAGTTAAACCAAATGTGTCGAAAATAATGGCTTACCTTGCTATTCATTTAGATTTTTTAAATTAGAAATTATATAGAGGTACTGTTCATATAGATGCGTGTTAAAAAATGTCATGGTTTTACGTGTTTCCTTGTCAAAAAGGTGATAATCGACAGGCTACCCCTCATGTTCTAGGCCCGTGTATCTTGTGCCACCTTTGGGTATAGTACAGTTGACGTCGCTTTTGTTTTGACAATTCTCTGGAGTATCAAGGTAATAGTAACAATGGAAAGTAGAGACAGTTAGAAGCCACAAGGGCCTATCGAGACTGTCCCAGTCCAAACAATACTAATACATGCACGAAAGACTAGATC
>SEYY01020233.1:17500-20000 GCA_009176605.1 Armadillidium nasatum
TTTTGATTATATTTAAGCAAATGAATGAATGATACACCAATATTGAATTTTATATTTTGTATTTATCAATAGGTAGTGAAAAGTAAACTCCACCACTCACTGGGTTAAGGATAAGGGTGGCTTCTCACTGTTAAAGAAATATTCATCCTCCATGTATTTAAATGTAAAAATCAAATTCTATATTGAAATTGATATATTGACCTATCAGTTTTCAATATTATGGCCACCATATACAATAAGAGGAATATCTTTTTATGGTAAAAATGAAAATTATTGATATATTTTTTGAACAAAAGTCTTTTTCAAGCCTCAGCTAACCTTTAATAATGGTCCCTTTTCAGCTTCAGTAGAGAAAAAATAATTTAAAATCAAAATTGGTTCACATGAATTATAAAATTACTGGAACATTTTTCTACAGGAATTTAATATCTACCTGACCCATGAATTAAAATAATTAATATAAAGTAATTTTATATAACTTGTAAAATGATTAAATGCAAGATTATGATATATATATATATATTATATATATATATATATATATATATATATATATATATATATATATATATATATATATATAATTAATTTCATTTCAGATGTTAGGTAAAAAGACAAAATTATTTTTAAGAGTCTAATTTTCAAACCTATGATGATACTGACTTGCTTCAAGATATATTTGGCTTATGTACACCTCCATTTCACAGTAAAACAGGAATTATTTTCAGGTATGTGATTTTTGAAGTAGAATAAACACCAAAAAAGGATTCATGTTTAGATTAACACTCATAATAATAATAATAATAATAATAATAATAATAATAATAATAATAATAATAATAATAATAATAATAATAATAATAATAATAATAAATAATAATAATAATAATAATAAATAATATAGGATTGGAAAAAACTTTTTTTTTTAAAAAAAATAAAAACTATAGCATTTTGGTTTATTTTAGTTTTAAACTTACAAAGTTTATATTCAAGCAATTTTATATATATATATATATATATATATATATATATATATATATATATATATATATATATATATATATATATATATATATATATATATATATATATATATATATATATATATATAGAGAGAGAGAGAGAGAGAGAGAGAGAGAGAGAGAGAGAGAGAGAGAGAGAGAGAGAGAGAGAGACTCTCTCTGATTTCTTTCCGGTCTTCTATAGCAGCTTAAAATCTTTAAATATTCTGTCCTATCCCAATATTTCATTTTTATTAATAATAATACTAATTCATAGGTAAACTATAACCATAGTATAAATCTTGAAAGAAGTTTTAATTATATGTTTTGAATTTCATATGTTTCAGAAATTAAATTCTCAAGGATGGTGAATGTACTAGAGAATATATCTCAAGAATTGTATCATCTAATTATTCAGCAAAAAAACATGTCAAGAACTGTATCTGCAACCGAAGTTCAAGAAGAAATGGATATAGAGAAAGCAGTGGGAATTCTGAAGATTTGTATCTAACACTAGCAAGGAACTAAAAACCAGGTTGGAATTTCAAAATCCATTTTCTGAAAAGTAATTTTAATGAATTTTTTTTTTTTAGCAACTTTAAAGAAAGAATGTAAATTAACAGAAGTGCAAAACCCAATTTAAATATTTAGGAATTATGTACTTATGTGTGTCGAGTCTTGATTTTTAAAGCTCGAGATATTAAAGTAACTGATAAAATTAATACTTTTAAATTAGACAACAAGCACTGCTTAACAGATGAGTCCAATGATATATTTGGAATTATTACTGATTTATGTTTAGAATTAGAAGGGTTGCAAAAATGTATTCATGTTTAAATAGATAAAGTTGTAAAAACATTCAGCATATAAGTTATATATATATTAACATTCATCATATAAAACGAAGTAGAAAGAAATATTTTAGAGATAGAGAAATCATATGTCCAACCCTACTAGAGAAATAGTTTAGTAATCGAGATATTTTTTTTTTTTAGTTCCTCTTCCGGATATTTTAAGTGAGATTTTAAAAAATAATCTAATTTGTGAAAATTTTACAAAGATTTAAAGCCAGATGTATAGATAGTCTATTTACAGATCATACTGAAAAGCTTCCATTGGTACAAATTTATTATTTATCGTGAATTTTGTTATTCATATTTTTTTCAAGATTATTCTTTTATTGTTTTATTATTAAGATTATTCTGCAAACTTAAATTTATATTTTGTTATTTTTTTTTTTAAAGAATTTGAATCTTTCAGTTGTTGAACATAACATGAAATAAAGCTACTTTGTTACTTTTTTTTTCTTTTCTTACCAGTCTTCCATATATATATATATATATATATATATATATATATATATATATATATATATATATATATATATATATATATATATATATATATATATATATATATATATATATATATATATATATATATATATTATATTATAATTTTTTGGTGTCAAAAGCTTATTTTATTGTTATTTTATCGCA
>SEYY01020233.1:25000-130748 GCA_009176605.1 Armadillidium nasatum
AATTTTAAATGTGCTGAAATGTACTTTTTAAGTACCTCAGATACGGTATCTAACTACAGTGTTTTTGCTTACTAATAAAATTGAGAAAGTATGAAACAATTGCAGAAATGTAGGCTTTTATTTTTTGTATTGTCATTCTCTACCTATATTGGTACATAATCTAGTGAAGTTGGTCTAGTTATATTATTTTATAAATAGATTTGTAATACTTTAACTGTTTTAAATTTATTGAATATGAATTTCTATAAAAATAAAAGGTTTTCTTGAATATAAATTATATTTTCAGGATATATTTTGAATAACAACTACATGCCAGTTAAGAGATATAAAGGAGGAAATACCTTAATTTTTTATATAAATTTTTTTAAAAGCTTTATATACATTAAAAAGAATCAGATAAAATGAAATTAATACCCGATAGAGAAATAAAGAATAGTCTAGAACAATACATCCAGCTGTAATTTTATTTTATTAAATCGAGAAATATAAATTGAAAATGTGTTATGAAAAGTGTTGCGTGTGCAGATTCAAAAATAGTAAAATTGTCATTAAATATTGCTATAGAAATCAATGAAACTAGGTTAGGCATCCATTCTTTTTAATGTGCCTATGATTCGTGTGTGAATAGGCAGTAGATATTTTTAAAAATTATTAAAATATTGATGAAAAAATATATTGGTTTTAAGTATAAAAAATATTTAATAAATTTTTTTTCCTAGTTAGTTTTTTTTTTTGTGCTACTATAGCATGCAGTCTACAAATTTATTTGTAGTCTACATTGTATAGTTACTATATAGAAATGAATAAATTAGTAATTTTTAATTATTTCCCTACCACTCTTAGGTTTGAAGTACTGCAGGTGGAGCCCTCTGTAGACATATTCATGTGCTACTATTTTGTATAGAGTAAGCATAAATGTATACTGCATACTATTTACTCTTTTAACAGAGTTAAAATTCATCCCTTAGAATATATAATATATATAAATTCTTTGTATAATGTAAGGTTTACTACTTGGTACTGCAATTACCAAGTAGAGATTGAATTAAATAGTATTTTATTTTCTTTATATTAGGAGTTTTATTGAAAAACAACAAAGACCAGATGAAAGAAAATGGTTAGAAGCAAGACCTGTTACCTTAAAAGTTAGCTCGATAACTACAGCAGATGGTTCTGCAACTGTGCGCCTAGGAAATACTACAGTGGTTTGTGGAGTGAAAGCTGAAATTTCTGTTCCAGACTTAAGGGAACCAAACAAGGGTTTCATAATCCCAAATATTGAACTTCATCCATGTTGTTCTCCAACAGTAAAAGTAAGGGAGATTTATCATTATAGATCTATACAGCATTAGTATTTTTAGTTTTATATGCAGTGTGAAAATAAATACCATAAAATGGGGTAAAACTAACCAAAATTTCAACTTTTGGGAGTTGCAAAAAATCGAGATTACAGGATATATATAACTATAATTTTTTTGGAGAAATATGAACGTTTCTGAATATTTTTATATAAAAAAGTGTATGGAAATATGCAAATTACTATTTATTTAAATTTTTTGAAAATTGCTGGTGACGAAAAAATGAAAGAGGTAAAATTAACCACTGCACAATATTTAAAAATGACTATTCATTTGTGCTTTTTATTCATATAAATGGATGGATAAGTATTACTGGTTAATTAGAACAATTTGTAAAAAAAACAACTTTAGTCTGAAATATTTGACAAAAATCAAAGACATGTATGGGAGCAAATTTTATCCAAATTTTTCATCATATTCTCTTTGTCAAAATAACTTGATAATTGAACTGTAGATAATTAAATCATCAATATTAATTTTATACTTGCACTTTTCATGTTGGCTGCCCAAAAAAAGTTGAATTACCACAAATACCTGTAATTATGAATCTTCAAATTATTTTTGAAAAAATTTTTTTTTGGGGGGTATAACTTTTTACCTAAACAAACTTAATGAAATTTTCAGAGATTGTAAAATTGGGTGAGATACACATTTTTGTATACCCAATAATTTTGATGCTGTGCATGGGAATTTTTAAAAATTTTTTCCCATGCATAGCACCATAATGGACAAATTGCCCAACTGCACACTCTAGACATATCACACCTATGTCACTACACCCTACAAGACCACACAAGACACTGCCTAAAATTACCCCCATCATCCCTGCTCAATACTACAATAACACATACAGAACCATTCCACTTACTGCAAACAACATATCACTAAACAAACACATAAACACTTTCATAGCACAAAATTATCTCTACACCCGCCAACCAAATTACCTAACTCAGTGCACAACCCCCCGACATTTCAAATACACAGAACACATTACTAAGCAAAACCCGAATTACCCAATCCACATTGAGGTCAGGCCACCACAATAACCTACAAGCATACAAACATAGATTCAATATACCAAACACACTATCACCAATATGTCAAAGATGTATGCAAGAACCAGAGACAACAGAACACTTCCTGAGAAGCCCCTCCCTCACACAACACAGAACTCTCTCTCTCTCTGAGAGACCTTTGGGAATGGCTGGTGGCCATTGTGGATTTCCTGAAAGCAGTGTGGCCCTTCCAATGAGGAAGGTCCAAGGGGAAAAAATTAAGTAAAAAAAAAAATATATATATATATATATATATATATATATATATATATTTTTTTGAGAAATATGAACGTTTCTGAATATTTTTATATAAAAAAAGTGTGTGGAAATATGCAAATTACTATTTTTTTGAATTTTTTGAAAATTGCTGGTGATGAAAAAATGAAACAGAGGTAAAATTAACCACTGCACAATATTTAAAAATGACTATTCATTTGTGCTTTTTATTCATATAAATGGATGGATAAGTATTACCAGTTAATTAGAACAATTTGTATAAAAAACAACTTTAGGTTGAAATATTTGACAAAAATCAGACATGTATGGGAGCAAATTTTATCCAAATTTTTCATCATATTCTCTTTGTCAAAATAACTTGATAATTGAACTGTAGATGCCCGTGAGATGTGAACTTTTTTTCTAAAAAAAAAAAAAAGATAATTAAATCATTAATATTAATTTTATACTTGCACTTTTCATGTTGGCTGCCCAAAAAAAGTTGAATTACCACAAATACCCGTAATTATGACTCTTCAAATTAATTTTGAAAAAAAATTTTTTTTGGGGGGGTATAGCTTTCTACCTAAACAAACTTCATGAAATTTTCAGAGATTGTAAAATTGGGTGAGATACACATTTTTTGTATACCCAATAATTTTGATGTTGTGCATGGGAATTTTTAAAAATTGTTTTCCGATGCATAGCACCATAATGGACAAATTGCCCAACTGCACACTCTAGACATATCACACCTATGTCACTATACCCTACAAGACCACACATCTAAAATTACCCCCATCATCCCCTGCCAATTCTACAGTAACATATTCAGAACATTCCACCTACTGCAAACAACACACCACTAATCAAACACATACACACCATCATAAAACAAAATTATCTCAACACCCAACACCCGCCAACCAAATAACCTACTCAACAAACAACAACCTGACATATCAAATACTCAAAACACATTACCAAGCAAAACAAAAATTACCCTATCCAGATTAAGGTCAGGCCACCACCCTAACCTACAAGCATACAAACATAGATTCAATATACAAAACACACTATCCCAATATGTCAAAGATGTATGCAAGAACCAGACACAACAGAACACTTCCTGAGATGCCCCTCCCTTACACAACACAGAACCCTCCATCACTTCTCCTCTCTGAGAGACCTTTGGGAACGGCCGGCGGCCGTTGCGGATTTCCTGAAAGCAGTGTGGCCCTTCCAATGAGGAAGGTCCAAGGGGAAAAAAATTGTAAAAAAAAAAAAAAAAATATATATATATATATATATATATAATATATATATATATATATATATATATATATATATATATATATATATATATATATATATATATATATATACACAAAAATTAAATGGCTAATGAAATGTTAACACCATAATAATATTTATTCATCAATAAACCCTATTATCTACCTATGAGCAAATCTTTTAAAACAAAAACATGAAAAATTAAAACGAAGTAACAAATAGTAATAGTGCTGGTTTTAATAGATTCCTATGTTTTACTATTGTTACTTTTTTTATTTTAATTTTGTTTTTTTATTGTTAATTTTTTTTGCTCATAGGTAGAAAATAGGTTTTATGAATATATATATATATATATATATATATATATATATATATATATATATATATATATATATATATATATATTATATATATATATATATATATATATATATATATATATATATATATATATATATATATATATATATATATATATATATATATATATATATATATATATTATAATTTTTTATAAAATTAATTTTTTTTCCATGCACAGCAGCAAAATGGTTGAGTATACAAAAAAAATCTTTCTAAATAAAAAATATGTATCTCACTCAGCTTCATAACCTTTGTAAAAAGTTTTGTATAGCCAATCATTTTGGCACTGAAAACAGCAAATTTTTAAAAAAAAATATTTGAAAATTTTCCTCTGCACAGCAGCAAAGTAGTTGTGTAAATATAAAATTTTCAGAGGTTGTATAGTTCAGCAAGATACATATTTTTTATTTAGAAATTTTTTTTTGTATGCCCAACTATTTTGATGCAGTGCACAGGAAAATTTAAACATTTTTTGCGCCAATGAGAAAAGATACACAAAAGATTATACTAAATAAAAAATGTGTATTTCGCCCAACTGTATAACCTCTGAAAATTTCATGTGGATCGGTAATAAAATAAAGTTATTGCAAATTTTTTCTGGTCATACCCACAAAAAGATCCAAAATAGAGAATATAAATAGTTTTTCATAAAAAAAATTGATTAAAATTTGCTTTTGAGAATCGTTAGTTTTACCCTATTTTACGGTATACTTAGCAAGAGGGTTTTTTGAGGTTGAGTTGGTGTTGGGAAAATTTATTTTGGATCCACTGCTAGAATATTAAATATCTTATTACTTATAAAATTCTTTTGTTATACAATTTTAATTAGTGTTCTGATTAGTAAAGACACTAAATGGCATTAAGAACAATTAAAATTGGGAATATAAAGTAAAATTTAAAAGCAGAAATTGAATAAGTTTCCAATAAAATAATAAACCAAGAACAATATAGAGTAAATATAAAAATAGAGATTTTACAAGGTTTCTGAAAACAGTTTGGAGTACAGTGTGAAAGGATTTCTTATTCATTTAATAATGTAGATTTTTGACTCAACTTTCAACCCTACTAAAAATTCGATTTATAGGCAAGCTGGAAGAAATTTTCAGTACAAACTAGCTTAAAATTTTTTTTTAGTGACAATGACTTGACATGCTCATAAGTAGTAGAAGTGGATTTGTTGTGAGTGTTTATTAATAAATATTATCATAATTTTAGACTGGACCTCCAGGAGAAAAAGCAATGGTTACAAGTCAGTTTTTGGCAAAAGTAATTGAAAGTTGTAATGTGATAGACAAGAAAACTTTATGTATTGTGCCAAATAAGGTATGTATTTTTATTATTTTAACAATTTAGTCAGTGTGAATGGGTGATACTGTTGTAATGATATATATATATATATATATATATATATATATATATATATATATATATATATATATATATATATATATATATATATATATATATATATATATATATAATATATATTAGGGATGGAGCGACACCAAAATTTTTACCGATACCGATACCTAAAAATTCCCTGAAGCCGATACCCGATACCTGAAAATATGCCGATACTACTACCGATACCACTACCGATACTTTACTCCTATACAAATTTTTTGTTGATACCGATACTGAAAAGGCCGATACCGATAATGATACCGATACCGGTATCGGAAAATATGCCGATACTTGCCGATACCAATACCGATGCTTCACTCCATCCCTAATATATATATATATATATATATATATATATATATATATATATATATATATATATATATATATATATATATATATATATATATATATATATATATATATATATATATATATATACACACACAGACCGGGGCCCTGGCCCTGGCAAACCCTGGCCATTTTTAATTACCCCAGCCCTGGTCCCAGCTAAAAATCAGGAAAAACAGGTTGTTGCCTGCCGGGGTTAAAATGGCAAATTATATATACTTATTAAAGGGACAGTTCAATTTAAAAAAATTTTTTTAATTTTCAGCCGATTCTCCTAAAATTTTCAGAGTATTTTTTTTTTTTTTTTGAATATATATATATAATATATATATATATATATATATATATATATATATATATATATATATATATATATATATATATATATATATATATATATATATATATATATATATATATAATATATATATATAAACTTCCTTTCCTCCTCTTATTTGCTCTGATAGTTCTGTTGCTAACACCAACTGAAAAGGCTAAGCTCTTCAGACTCCTGTTCTCCTCTAATTTAACCCAGAATGACTCTGGCAATCCTCCTCTTACTTCTTCTCTTAGTTGTCCCATGCCTTTACTGTGATTATATTTGATCAGATGCTGGGCTTTTGAAATCTATGATTGTTAGGAAGGCAAACGGCCTCGATGGCAATCCTTCCCGAGTTTTAAGAGAGTGTACTTTTGAGTTTGCTTTATCACTCATTCAACTTTTCTCTCTATGCCTCAATACTAGTACTTTCCCTCAGTGTTGGAAGGGCACATTAGTTCAACCTATTCCAAAGAAAAGTAGCCTCTCTGATTTTTATAACTATCACCCTATAGCTCTAACTTGTATTCTGTACAAGATCTTTGAAACCCTTCTCAACTCTCATTTCTTTGATCATCTGAAATCCCATTCCCTTCTTTCTGATCATCAGTATGGCTTTCGATGTTCAAAGTCTACAGAAGATTTACTTTCCTATCTCGCAGATTTATGGTTTTCTGCCCTTTGGGACCATGGGGAGACTTGTGTGGTGGCACCTGATATATCTAAAGCATTTGACCGGGTATAGAATGCATCATTGCTTTCCAAGCTCCCCTTCTTAGGGTTTCCTTCTTCTCTGCTTACTTATATCTAACTTTCTTTCTAATTGTTCCATTTCGACTGTTGTTGATGGGTTATGTCTTCATTTCCTGTCAATAGTGGTGTTCCTCAGGATTCTGTTTAGTCTCCTACTCCATTCCAACTTTTCATTAATGTTCTTCTCAGCCGCTCATCTAACCTAATCCACTCAAATGGAGATGACTCGACCCTCTAATACTCATTTCAAATCTTCTCTTTTTTTTTTTTTTTTTTTTTTTTTTTTTTTTTTTTTTTTGCATCTAGAGTTGCTTTTCGTCTTCATCTTTCCAGTTACATTCTTGCTGATCTAAATAGAATTTCCCAGTTAGATGGTCTCAACCTTGTGAAATTCTGCTCTTTAAAAATTCAGCTTCTTGAAATCTCCATCTCAAAGACACCTCCTAACTTTTGAATTTCATTCGATGGTTCTCCCATCTCTCCTGTTGACAGTATAAACATCCTTCGCATTCACATAAACCAAAAAATGTCTTGTAAACCTTACATCACAATGGTTGCTAGGGCTGCCTCAAAGAAGTTGGGAGTTTTGTTTAGGCTGTGAGAATTTTCTACTTCTTTGCAATTACTCCAGTTATATAAGGGCTTCATCCGCCTTTGTATGGGGTTCTGTTCTCATATCTGGGGTGGCTCAAGTTTCACCCTTCTTTTGGATAGGGCTAAAAAACATAAATTGTTCCTCTCTTTCTAATTTGCTGGACCCTTTATCTTTGACTTTGGTTCCTTGTCTTTCTTCTATAGGTATTACAGTGGCAAATCTCGAGGGAACTGTCCATACGTATACATCCACCTTTATGATGGCCTCATTGCACAAAGGCTGCACTGTCTGTGCATATATTTTGTGTGGACATATGGAACTCCAAGCTTATCTGCTGTGATACCTCCTTTTCAACCACCTCTGTTTTGTGGAATTCTCTCCAATCTTCTGTGTTTCCTGCCGAATTTAATCTCAATTACTTTAAAGCCCACTTCTGTGCTCACCTACAAAATTTGCATTAGGTGAGACTTGTAGAGTTTTTCTTATTCTCTTATTGATTTAACACCCCCTTCCTTGAATAGGGCTCTGCCTGTGAGCGGTAGTGATATATATATATATATATATATATATATATATATATATATATATATATATATATATATATATATATATATATATATATATATATATATATATATATATATATATATATATATATATTACCATTCACCTTTCCTACTCATGGGGTGGTGCCCACCACAGTTCACTCTACACACACACACATTAATACTCTATCTCCCTTCTCCCATCACCACTGCTCTCCATCTCACCATGTCCTCCGCAACTCTCATACCTTCGTCCACATTCAGACACCTCCCTCCCAATATCTTCCTAACCCCATCCATCCTCCTCGGCCATCCCCTCCCTCTTCCTCCCTCTTCCTTGGATCTCATCACTCTACCCACCATCCTATTCTCATCCATTCTACACATATGCCCAAACCATCTTAATATACCCTCTTCCAATTTACCAACTATTCCCCTGTTTCATCCACACATCTCCCTTATGCTTTTGTATCCGATTCTTTCTACCCTCTTTAACTCACATATAACCCTCAATCCTTTCATCTCAGAAACTTGTAATCTTTTCCTCGTCTGAACATTCATCACCCATGTTTCACACCCATACATTAAAAATGGTAGACACATACTCTCAAACATTCTTATCTTTATTTTTTTGATATTCTCCCCTTCTTCTATACTTCCCTCAATCCCTCCATCACTCTATTCTTTGTTTCCTCTTCCATCCCCCCTTTTCCCTCCACCAGCACTCCCAGATATTAAAATTCTTCTTCCTTCTTAAATTTCTCTCCCCCTACATCGACACCCCTAGTTCCTCCCCTTGTAAATATATAAAAATATAGGTTTTACATATATATAATATAAAATCCGCATCCTCCTCAAACAACAATACATTTACCTCCCATTCACCCTCTCCACTTCTCAACCTAATACCTTTCCCTCTCCATCCCTCTAACAACACTATACATTAACATGTTAAACAAGCACGGAGACATAACACACCCCTACCTCAATCCAACTCCCATGTTAAACCATTCAGTCAGTTTCCTCTTCACCCTCACCTTTGCTCTACAGTTCTCATTAAATGATTTAATCCCTTAGTACCTCAAACAACTTCCTCCTACAAACTCTTATCATACATTTCCAAATCCATAAAGCATACTTACCCCACTATCTTTCTCATGCAATTTCTCATCAATCATTCTCTGTGTAAACACCTGATCCACACATCCTCTACCCTCTGTAAAACCTCCCTGTTCCTCCCCCACTCCCTCTCGTCAATTCTTTTACTTTGGATACTAAGACTCGTAAATTTTCCCTACTACACTCAGCAAACATTCCCCTATAATTCCTACACATCATCTTATCCCCCCTTTCCCTTTATATATCGGCAATAATTTGGAATACACAATCCATGAAAACTTTAGACAACAAAAGAGGCATCACAAATCTCTCACACATCCCACTCAACACACATTGCTTAGCCCATATATTTCTTTCAAAACCATTTTACAATTTGTTATCTTTAAGTTTACGGTTTTCAAAATGAATAGCATTGGAAATTTATTCTTATTCAAAAGTAATGAATTCAAAACCTTTCTTGCAGCTGTCATGGTGTCTATATTGTGATGTAATTTGTTTAGATTATGATGGTAATTTAGGTGATGCTTCTCTCTTAGCACTCGTTGCTGCTCTTCAAGATACAACTTTACCGAAGGTTGAATTTGATGAGGAAACTGAAAAAATAGTTGTTGAGAACGAGAAAACAGAAAAACTTAAAGTACTGGTAAGTATTTTAAACTTTACAATAAGTTTGACTGTTATCATTAGTGTATTTTAAAATTTCCATTGATATATAACAATAATTTTTGTGAGAAGGAATTCAAGAACTTGGAAAAGTTCTCTCTCTCTCTCTCTCTCTCTCTCTCTCTCTCTCTCTCTCTCTCTCTCTCTCTCTCTCTCTCTCTCTCTCTCTCTCTCTCTCTCTCTCTCTCTCTCTCTCTCTCTCTCTCTCTCTCTCTCTCTCTCTCTCTCTCTCTCTCTCTCTCTCTCTCTCTCTCTCTCTCTCTCTCTCTCTCTCTCTCTCTCTCTCTCTCTCTCTCTCTCTCTCTCTCTCTCTCTCTCTCTCTCTCTCTCTCTCTCTCTCTCTCTCTCTCTCTCTCTCTCTCTCTCTCTCTCTCTCTCTCTCTCTCTCTCTCTCTCTCTCTCTCTCTCTCTCTCTCTCTCTCTCTCTCTCTCTCTCTCTCTCTCTCTCTCTCTCTCTCTCTCTCTCTCTCTCTCTCTCTCTCTCTCTCTCTCTCTCTCTCTCTCTCTCTCTCTCTCTCTCTCTCTCTCTCTCTCTCTCTCTCTCTCTCTCTCTCTCTCTCTCTCTCTCTCTCTCTCTCTCTCTCTCTCTCTCTCTCTCTCTCTCTCTCTCTCTCTCTCTCTCTCTCTCTCTCTCTCTCTCTCTCTCTCTCTCTCTCTCTCTCTCTCTCTCTCTCTCTCTCTCTCTCTCTCTCTCTCTCTCTCTCTCTCTCTCTCTCTCTCTCATTATTATTTGTTATTTTTATCATTCTTTTTTTATTTGTTTACCCTGTTACCTGTTTTCATTTACTCTCTTTCTTTCTTTTTACGAATTTCAGTTCATATTCCCAAGCTTCCTTTTCAAAAGCGTCGACTCTTCCCATCTTTCTTCTGGGCGGTCCGTTCCTACACTAGAGATGGGGTCACCCATTTCTATGCCCCCCCTCCCTCCTTGGTTTAGGGTACAGCTTATAAACTGGCCCTTTTCGCCTTTGAGCAGATCGCCTATTGTAGGAGACTTTTACATGAGCAAACTACTGAAGAGGCTGTTCTTCACTTGGGTGCATAATCTTGGACGTCACGTTCATTGAATGTGCTTCACGTGCGTGGACCGAGCTCAGAGTTCCGTGGGCTTCTTGATTTACCTCTTGAATCCCCACTCATTACCTGGAGGAGCTTTCCCATCCCAGAGCGTTATGTCACAAGGCTGCTCCTCTTCTTCCTAGGTGCCTAATCGAGAACAACAACAATCTCTGCTTGACTATATCTAAACCCTTGACCAAATAATGCAACATCAAACTGAGTGATATATTTGAAATTATTCTCTACGCCAACGACCTTACCAGACTTTTATGTGGAATGGTTCTATTCTGATTAAGGCGGCAACACGAGCATAAAGTTTGGTACTTTCAGCTTTACAATCTTTGGAAGATTTTCCACAGCAGTCAATATCCGGAACACATTTAAGGGCTCGATATTTGCTGCAGAATCAAAAGACTAAACCTTTCTGGACATCTAAACCACTTGCAATACAAACGAACCCCTTTAACTAACTTGTACGGGGTTCCTTCTTCCAAGGGTGATCTTACTCAAACCCATACCTTCGGAGTTTTAACACCGCTTTCACACCGTTGATGATCAGTATCTTGTTTACCAGCTATACGGTGCATCAGTACATTCCTCAGTCACATAGGTTTTTTTAAATGTCAGAAATTTAGCCACCCCTGAAAATACTGTCGGGGGAACCAAAGACATATATGCCTGTTGCGGAGATGACTTTCACCTTTCTTGCCCTAATCTCCTCTCATGTTCTGATTTTGGTACCAACCACAGCGCTACATGTACACACTGTGGCGTACGAGCGCAAGAGGATAATACCTGAGCTGTGTACTATACAGAAACTTAACCTTCAAGAGTCTAGTCCTATGCTGGAGGAGGTGTGGCACACGATCACACAAACATGCTGCCAACCTGTCTGCTTCCCAACATGACCAGCACAGACTACACGTTCTTATGAACAGTTCTTTTCAGCCTCACTCAGAATGAGAAACGTGCCTTTTCCCAGAGCCGAGAGACTGCTCCTGGAATGGAATGTTGCCCTTACTTCTCCTACATTACCATCTGCTGCACCTCTTTAATAGCAGCAAATCTTTTCCACCCCCTCCTAGGTTTCTACACTCTCCAGGGCATGGGTAGCCCTTGCTCACAGATAAGGATGCACCGATTAATCGGCCTAATCGACCATATTACTGATTAATCGGTAATCGGCTATTCGCATGATTAATCGGCAGATTGCTTAAACCCTTTACCAGAACAAACCAACCTTTACAAGACTATTTTATAACTGCCAAGTTAATCATCAGATAGCTTCGACACAGTAACAAATAACAATACCAATATAATTCCCAAATTGTTTGTCATTTTGTGCCTGGCTGCTATTATGGCTTTTTTTTTTTTTTTTTTTTTTTTTTTTTTTTTTTTTTTTTAAGAAATCATTCATAAATTATGAAACATTAGCATATTACAATTGACTCATTATTAATACGAATAATACAAATGCATACAAATTGCATAAAAATACTACTAAATTTTGGCACTTTTCCAGGTTTTCTGTTTATACTGTTGCCTCTTCAATTCATGTTGTCTTTCTATCTAAGCTCTCAAGCTCATCAGTATTTAAAGTTCAATAACTCTTAAGTTATAATGCAGAAACATAAGAGTTTCCCCATTTTCAGGACACAGCCTTTTCCTTGTAGGTTCATAGTACTAAAAAGTCTTTCACTCTCAACAGATGATCGTGGTGCGCTTAGATATTTTGAAGCCAAATTGCTCAATATTGGTAAAGTCTCCCATGTCTTTTTCCACCAAAGTAATGGGTCTTCGCTTCTTTGAAGTATTGGTAGAGTTAAATATTGATCCAGTTTCTTTGCGCATCTATGAGTAACAGATTTACTCCTCTTGAGTTTGGGTTGCACATCTGTTGTACTTGCAACGTCTAAGTCTGAATTTATTTTCATAGGCTTATTTGACTCAAAATCATCTAACAGTTTTGAAAGGGAAACAGTTTTAGGTACACTTTCATAAGTTTCATTATCTTGATCATCATTAGAAGAGCTGTCTCCTGTTTGACTATCAATAGAATTTATCTCAGATTGATGTTCTACAATATCCATAACCAATTTCTTAATAGTGTCTTCTTTAATGTCATCCTTTTGAAATTTCAATTTAAATCTGGGATCGAGAAAAGTAGCCAAGCACAGAAATTTTTCATTTATGTATGATGCAAATCTTTTTTCAGTTGATGCACTGAATTCTTCAACAGTTGAAATAATTCCACTAAATTCACCAGTATGTTTGGTAGCTTTTAATAGAAATAATCTGAGAGCTAATATTGTAGTTACTTGATTCTTTGCTGATGTCTTCAAATGGACTTAATAACTGGACAACTTTTTCAACAATTGTCCATTGGTAACTTGATAAAGTTGGAATGTCATTGTCAACAGCATACATTATAAGAGCTTTTAGCTGTTCTAAATTTATTTTCAACATATTATATGTTGAATTCCAGCGAGTAGACACATCTTGAATCAGTTTATGTTTGTCCAATTTAAGCTGCTCCTGGAATTCAGTTAATTTGCTAATCGCTAATGAAGAATGATTAAAGTGTGATACTATTTTTCTGCTATTTGCAATTATATTGCTCACAGCCTTTTGCGAAAATATTGAATCATTTACTGAAAGTTGCAATGTGCGTATGAAACATGATAGTGACTGTACACCACACTCCCTCATACCACCAACCATATTTGCGGCGGAAACTCGTAGTACAAGAAAAATTTTGTTGGAGATCTTATACTCATTCAGAACAATGTGTAGTTGTTCACTTATTAATTCAGCTGTATGTGAACCAGGGAACGGAACAACTCTAAGCACAGCTCTACATTGTTCAAACTCATCTGAAATGGAGCATTATTTGTTGAAGCTGTCCAAATGTCTGTGGTCAAAGAAAGACTGCTAATTTCATCGAGCAATATCTGAATTTTTGCTTTTAGTTTCATAAATATATCCGGGATTATTTTGTCTGTGAAATATTTTCTTGATGGAATTCTGTAATTAGGAAAGAGTTTTCCAATAAGCCTTTGGAATCCAATGTCAGATGTTAAAGAATATGGCTGAATATCAACAGCTATCATGTCTCCTATCAAATAATGCATCTCTTGGGACTTGTGATCGTTAATATTCCAAATTTTACTCTTTACTAAAACTGATTGTATAGTTTGTTGAACTGGAGGCTCATAGTTGCTGCACCTTGCTTCTGAAGTATTTGGCTGTGACCAATCATATTGCCTTTTCAGCTTATCCATTTCAGCTTTTGCTTCATCTGATTGAATTTCTTAATGTGGTTCAACATATTTGTCATTGTAGAACTCTTTTCAGATTTGCCACCTCTTGATATGGTGGCTTTACATAATTTAAAAATACATTTACTGTTTATCCTTAGGATGAACATCAAAATACTTCCAACAATAACTGGTTGACATACTGCTTTCGTTATAAAGTGTAATTAATTTAATTATTTATATCTATATAATCGAGATTCTAGAATCTAGAGTTATCTTTAAAATTTTAAATTTTTATTTTTTTATATATCTGAAAAGTAAGCAATAAAAATGATTTACATTAATAATGAAAACATGCATAGTTATTAGTAATAAATAATAATGTTGATAACTGCTTTTTCTCAGTATTAATTTAAATTATTAGGTGTAATTGATGAAAGGCCAATTAATCGGTAATCGGCCGATTTCCAAGACCGATTAATCGGTAATCGGCCACTTGGCTTATCGGTGCACCCCTACTCACAGATAAGTAGTAATGCAAAACCCAGCCCTTTGAATAAGGAGAGCAACACTAGTCATTTCGACACCATCAGCCCTTGTATGAGGCCTGCCTCTGCTTTATCGTCTTGACTTTCTACTCTGTTGCTATTTAACCTACTACAAGAGCACGAGCCATGGAAAAAGAAAGGAATTACTTTCTGGCCTTTAGGGTAGTGATTTCCTCTAGTCAGGCAATCAACTGACTTTAGAAGTTAGCACCCAGTCAAAGCTCCCTTGTTGCCTCTCACATGACTAATCTCAGTAAGAGGTTTCTTTTGACCTCAGCATCCTCCTCCTGCCTGATGTGACATCCTTTATTTCATTCCTGCCTGAGAGGCAGGATTACTCCAGTGACTCGTTATCCTCACCAAACTCTTCTATGGAAACATCTCTTAGTCCTGATTTATCAATTGGTTTATCTACCATTGAGCCTAAAGTGAAGCAGCAGGAGTTGCGAATATTGGTTGAGTAGTTCCGTTGGAAGGGGAAAGCCTCTAAAACCGAGTATAAGGGTTCAGCATAGACCTCACCCCATTAATCTTGTTAACTTCTCAATGTAATTATGTCTTAAGCGTCCAGAACTCCCACGACAGGTTGTTTGAGTTAAAAAAAGTCCATCTTTGCCATGTTACAAAAACCCGGATCAAACTACGATCCCATCAACCACCACAGTCACCTCTATAGGAGACCCCGCTGTTAGTAGAGAGTTCTTAGTTTAAACATTACCTTTTTCAACTATTGACAAGTTCTTTAAGGCTGAAGAACTTGCTAGTACATAACTTCTTCAGGCACTCCCGAGTACCGCTAATGTGGATATTGCCCTCTCTCCCTTTCTTGAAGAAACAGTTGGCCTTAATTCATGGGAATCTCCAACTTTCCCCATCAGGAGAACAGACGGTGGATTCTCCCTCTCATCTACAATCCGGATTATCTCTACTTCACGACTTGCCCTTGTCGCCGGGTTATACTGCACCCAGTCAGGATTCTTGTTTGAAATCTGCTTTAACTAGCCAAAAAAGCTTCTCACAAACATATCGAAACTACCATTGCACCTTGTCCAACCAAATAAATTACTTCTATCATATATAATGGCACGATTCTTTCAGTACAACTTCCTTGGTTATATTACTCACACTTAGAGCTAATAACATTCCCGCCAGTGTGAATTATGTCTTCAAGACGATTTCTATCCTCCGTCCGAGTACCAAGATCCTCTGAAATTCTCCCAACGAGGTGAGGTGTCAGTGACTGGGAAGGAGCAGAGATTTTTGTTTACAAATTGGTCCCTCACATCCCTCCTTATCACACCCGTACATGCTGTAGCAACTATCCTTCATCTTCCTAAAGCTTACACGGTCTGCTCTACATATTTAGCTCCCAGATGTAATTATATAGGACTGATCTGTCGAGCTTCTTGAAGCATCAACCCTCCCCAGTGGTTTTTCTTGGAAAATTCAATACTCGACACCCTCATTGGGGAGACACGATTATCTCCCCTAAGGTCACCATCCTACTTCATCTTCTGACCACCTTTTCGCTCGTTTGTCTCAACTCAGGACTCTCCACATATGAGTGACTGGACACCAACATCTCATCATGTATTGATTTTCTTTTACTTTATTTATGTTTTGAATTGCTTTCATTTGCCATACTCACTTCGACTACTACCCTATCTTTGAAGAAATTAAACCATCTCCAGTACTTCCTATGTCACAATGGCGGCACGACAAAGCTGACTGGCTTGTTTTATATTTTGTAACTAAAGTATCTGTTTATTCAAGTGAAAGTGCATTTCCCGCTATATAGGACATCTTCAGCTTCTTTTCCTCGACCACTATTAAATCCATAGAGGTTCACATTCCTTGATCTTCTTCTGTCTGTCGGAGAGTGGCCAATCCCTGTTAGTCCCAGGAATGCTCATAGACAAATCAGAGAAAAGAGTAAGCTTTTTTTCACAATTCAAGAAACTTCCATTTGTGAATAATAAGATTATTTATAGAGTAGCAATGGCACTACCTCGTTCCATTAACCGTCGCACGAGCAAGCAGTACTTTCGGTCTTATGGCTATTTGCGAAATCAATTTATCCTTCTATCACTCTTCGATAATGTGTTACTGATGCACTATCAGACCCTCTATCGGTCGCGGATGTTCTTGTCTAAAGCTTTGACAAACACTAGTGTTCCTAACTGCAAGAGTATTTTCAAATAATCCTCAACGCTACTTCACCTCCGGACTTCTCCACATAACAGTATGAATACTTTCCTTACAATCGTCTTTTTACTCTCTTCGAGATCCAGATGGCCCTGTCGACATGCAAAGATGGCGCTCTATGGCCAGATGACATTTTATTTTATTTTTTACTTATTTAATTTTTTTTTTTTGGCTGGATCTGTATAACTGAATCTGAATGGAAAATGTTTTCTCCACCATTTGGGAGACAGTTTATATAGTTCTGTCCCTAAACCAGCGAAAGACCCACATATTGCTGATAACTAGCGACCAATTTCCCTAACATGCCATATTTGTAAGTTACTTGAAAAAAATGTCTGGTCGTCCCATTCCTGTGTAGGAAGGTCTACGAGCCTTCTCTGATTTCCAGTTCGGATTATGACAGCATCGCTCGACAAAGGAACCTTTGCTTCGCGACCATAACATCCTTATGCTGGTTTTTTTTTTTTTTTTTTTTTTTTTTTTTTTTTTTTTTTTTTTTTTTTTTTTTTTTTTTTTTGGAAGGTATACGACACAACCTGTAGGATTGGTGTTTTCAAACTGCACTCTCTAAGAGTTAGAGGTCTCCTATCAAGCAAATATCCGGGTTCGCTGCTCTTTGGTTTTTCAAAATTTATCTTATATAAAGCTATAGCAAACGTATAAAATTCCCTTTCTATTAGTGTGGAGCTCAATTTGGCGAAGTTCGTGGACCTTTTATATTTTCGTTCTTAACTCAGATAAAAATAGTATTGCCATTTAAGGGGTTGTTAAAACCTTCAGATAATTTTCTTATTTAGTTTGTATCACAAAAACGGTATATTTTGGTGTATCGTAGTTTGTTAGATGTTTCAAAAAAAATTTATTTTTTTTTCATTTTTTACCAATTTCTTAAAATTTTTGATACAAACAAATTGATATATAATAATTTTTTTTAAATTGGCTTATTTAAAAAAAAAAAAAAAAAAAAAAAAAAAAAAAAAAAAAAAAAAAAAAAAAAAAATATATATATATATATATATATATATATATATATATATATATATATATATATATATATATATATATATATATATATATATATATATACACTCGCTCTTCCATTCTGATGTAATTTTTGCTTCGTAGAATTACATTTACTATATAGAATATAAATCACTCAGATTTGTCAACCACTTCCAGTTAGTTTAGGACAGCGTTTCACAACTTGAGTGTCGTGACCTCCAGGGATCTTGATCGCATATACGGAGGGTCGTAGTGGGTCAAAAAAAATAAAACATCTAATGTACGAAAAAGCCTTTTCAAGTCCTTTCATAAACTTCGTTTACATTAAAATGTAAACAAAAATTATCCTTAAATAAATTCGTTAGTTTTAAATTATTTATGAATGAATATTGAAAAACTTAATTTTTTTTTTTTACAAAATAATAATTGTGAATATTTTAAATTAATCTTCCGTTGCGTAAATATCAAAATTTGTAATTTCGAATTTGACAGCTGCCAGACATATCACGTATTAATCAACCGTACAATAAATATCGCAATCTGCACTCTAGAATTTGACATCTGCCAGGCATAAGAGGTAATTAAGGGGTCGTGAGGTTAACTTTGTTTTGGCATTTTTGGGGCGCCGCGAGGGTTAATTTGTTGAGAAACACTGGTTCAGGAGGATCTCCGGTGTTTTACTCTAATTCCGTGTAGTGATTTCAAATTAAAAAAAAAATTTTTTTACCAAAGCTTTTGATCCAAATTTTATTGATCTTAGGATATTAGGTGGTAATATTTACCTTTTACTTGAAATTAACAAAATAGAATCATTTACTTTTTATTTACTTTCAGAGTAGACCCATTTCAACTACAATAACATTGTATTCATCAGATATCCATGTAAGTATAAGTATTTTAACAGTTTGAATTCAAAATAGTGTAATTGTTGCAGATGAAATTTTTTGATAACTTTCATCAGTTTTCAGTTTTTATACATGTTTCATACTTAAACCAATCTGATTGCATAATATATATATATATATATATATATATATATATATATATATATATATATATATATATATATATATATATATATATATATATATATATATATATATATATATATATATATATATATTATATTTTTTTAATATATTGTATATAAGTATTGGAATAGGTTAGGTAATATAAGATAGTAGTAGGGGCCTCGAGGAATTGGTAGTATCCTCAGGAAGTGGAACCTACCATAAAGCGTCATATTTCGTGTGTGTGAGTGAGTGAATGAAGTCAAAAGTGATGGCTGAAAGAAGGGGAGCTACTAAGATACTGAAAGTGGGAACGTTAAATGTAAGGGGAGTGAATAAAGAAGAGAAAAGAGAAGAAGTGGGAATAGTGATGAAGGAAAAGGGATTTGATGTGTTGGCATTGACAGAAACGAAATTGAAGGGTAATGGGGAAATACCCTTTGGGAAGTACAAAGGTATATACGCAGGTGTAAATGAGAGGGTTAGAGCAAGAGAGGGAGTGGCAATAGTTATGAAAGATGTGTGGTGGAGTTATGTGAAGGGAAGTGGCAGTATAGGAGCCAGAATAGCTTGGGTACGTTTAAGTGTACGGAGGGAGTACTGGGTTTTTATTTGTGCTTATGCACCGGTGGTGGGAACAAATGAAAGGGGGAAAGAGGCATTCTGGGAGAGTCTGAGTGAGTGTGTGGGGAAATTTGATAATGGAGATCATATATGTTTGTTGGGAATAGAAGTGTGAAAAGAATAGTAGGACCCTTTGGGGTAGAAGGTGTGAATGAAAATGGGACTGAATTAATTGGAATGTGTGCTGCAAGAAGAATGATGATTGGTAATACATGGTTTATGAAGAAAGATATTCACAAGTATACATGGGTGAGTGGGGTGAATGGGGAGAAGGGACTGTTGGATTTTGTATGTGTGAGATGGGAAGAGAGGAGTAGATTATTAGATGTAAATGTATTAAGAGGAGCAGCCATGGGTATATCTGACCATTACTTAGTAGTGGCGAGGGTCAAGGTTAAAGGAGGTTGGGAGAAAGTAAAAGTGAGAGAGGGTGAGGTGGTGCGGGTAGAAAAGCTGGAAGAAGAGGAAAATAGAGATGATTACATAAGAGGAATAAGAGAGAAATGGAGAGAGGTATTGAGGAGTGAGGTGGAGGATGTTGAAGAGGAATGGAATAAATTGAAGATAGCTTTAGTGGAGGTTGCGAGAAGTGTGTGTGGGTGAAGAAAATAGGGAATGGGAAGGCGGAAAGGGAGTGAATGGTGGAATGAAGATTTGGAGAATATGGTGAAAAGAAAGAAGGACGCCTTTAACAGGTATCTGGGTACAAAGGAGGCACTAGGATTGGGAGGAGTATAGGGAGAGGTGTAGGGAGGTGAAAAGAGAGGTCAAGAGGGCAAAAAGAAGAGTAGAAGAGGAGTGGGCCAGAAAGTTAGCAGAAAATTTTAAGGAAAGAAATAAAATGTTTTGGAAAGAGGTAAATAGGGTGAGAAAAGGAGGGGAAGAGAGGGGAGAGGGAGTGAAAGGGGAAGATGGAGAAATATTACAGGGAGAGAAGGATGTTGGAGAAAGATGGAAAATGTATTTTAGTGAATTGTTGAACGAAGGGATAGAGATTAGTAATGGGGAGGGATAGAAAATGATGGAGAAGTAGTTAGCGAAGGATCAGGAGAGAAATATTAGTAAAGAGGAGGTGGAAGTAGCGGTGAGAAAGGTAAAGAAAGGAAAATCAGCAGGAATGGATGGTATATACGGAGAAATGATAAAAGAGGGACCTAGAGAGTTGATTGACTGGTTGGTGAGATTATTTAATGTGTGTTGGAGAGAAGGAGAGTGCCTCAGGAGTGGCAGGACTCCTGCATTGTACCTATATACAAAGGAAAAGGTGATAAGATGGTTTGTAAAAATTATAGGGGGATCAGTCTGCTGAGCGTGATAGGAAAGATTTATGGGAAGGTGTTAGTGAGGAGAATGAAAGAATTGACAAGTGAGGGAATGGGTGAGGAACAAGGGGTTTTTAGGGAGGGTAGGGGATGTGTGGACCAGGTATTCACACTGAGATTGATTGCAGAGAAATTGCGTGAAAAAAATAAAATGGGGTATGTATGTTTTCTGGATTTGGAAAAAGCATATGATAGAGTATGCAGGAGAAAGTTATTTGAAATATTAATGGAAAGGGAGTTGAAAGGGAAATTACTGAAGGGGGTGAAAGCTTTTTATGCGAATTGTAGATCAAGAGTGAGGGTGAAGAGGGAACTTTCTGATTGGTTTAGCATAGGAGTGGGATTGAGACAGGGGTGTGTAATGTCGCCATGGTTGTTTAATCTATTGATGGATGGTGTAGTTAGAGAAATGGAGAGAGAAGGGAAGGGTATTAGGTTGAGAAATATGGAGGGTGAATGGGATGTGAATGTTTTACTTTTTGCAGATGATGCGGTGTTGGTGGCAGAATCTGGAGAAAAGTTGAGAATACTTGTGAGAGAGTTTGAGGGAAATGTTCAAACATGAGATTGAAAGTTAATCCAGCGAAGAGTAAAGTTATGAGGATTGGAGGTGGGGATGAAGAGATGTGGAGGGAGGATTGGGGGGGTGTAGAAGTGGGGGAAGGAAACTTGAGGAGGTGAATGAATTCAAATATCTAGGAATGTTGGTGGAAGGTAAGGGTGGGACAGAAAAAGAAATAAAGAATAGAGTGGTAGAGGGAATGAAAGTGTTGGGGGTCTAAGAGAAGTATGGAAGAAAGGAAATATTTCAAAAGAAATAAAGATAAGAATGTTTGAATGTATGTGTTTACCTTCTATAATGTATGGGTGTGAAACATGGATGTTAAGTGCTAGAGCGAGGAAAAGTTTGAATGTCTTTGAGATGAAAGGTTTGAGAGCGATATGTAAATTGAGAAGGATTGATAGGATTAGAAATGACAGAATAAGAGAGATGTGTAAATGGAACAGGGGTTTAGTTGTTAGAGCGGAGGAGGGTGTGCTAAAATGGTTTGGACATATGTGTAGAATGAATGAGGACAGAATGGTGGGCAAGGTACTTAGATCAGAGGTGGATGGTGGTAGGGGGAGGGGAAGGCCAAAGTGGAGATGGATGGATGGAGTGAGAGATTTTGGGTAGGAAGGAATTTGAGTTTAGAAGAGGGTAGAAGACTTGCGGAGGACAGAGTGAGATGGAGGGCGGTGGTGAAAGGGTTGAAAGATAAGAATGGGTATGTTTGTAAGGGAATTGTGACGGGCACCACCCCACGAAAGTGGGAAAGGTGATATCGGAAATATATATATATATATATATATATATATATATATATATATATATATATATATATATATATATATATATATATATATATATATATATATATATATATATATATATATATATATATATATATATATATATATAGTTATTAGATCCAACAGCAGAGGATGAGAGTGAAGGTAATGGCGAAATCACCTTGGTTCTTAAGGATTCTAATACTTTAGGTCTTACTCACAAATCAGGAGGGCAAATGGTAACTCCGGATAACCTTCAGAAATTTATGGATCTTGCTAAAAAGAGGGTTAAAGAACTCACAAAAATAATGAATAAGGCTTTTAAAACTTAAATTATTATTGATGTGTAAAGGAAAGATAATTCGAATCATTAAGATATTTATTTTCTTAAACCCTATGCAAGGCAAATTTTATATATATATATATATATATATATATATATATATATATATATATATATATATATATATATATATATATATATATATATATATATATATATATATATATATATATATATATATATATATATATATATATATATATATATATATATGACAAAAAGGTAATTACCTACTAATTCATGCTTTGAGAGTCACTTTAATATAACAAAAAATTGAAGATTTCATTTCTTAAGTCACTAAATTTAAACATTACATTAAAACTTGAAAATTTACTTTTGAGATTATATACCTTAAGGAGAGTACAATTGGATAAAGTGTTAAATTTTACGACTTTTGCTTTAAAAGAAAAGATTTAAAATGAAAAAGTATGAATTGCTAAAATATTAATGATGGTATTTATTTTTTTAATTTCTTTCATTTTAGTGGCATTGTATTTTAAGAAATCTATCTTTTGATTAAATTATGCTTGGTAAATATTTTAATAAAGGATTGTTTTATAAAACGAAGATACAAATGTTTGAATTATTTGGAAAATATATTAATAGGCCAAGTAACAAGTTTCGGTAGAATCGTTATAATGCTTAGTATTATGCGGGGGTAAAAGGATGTTTCTAGGTGGTGAGAAGAATTTGAAATGTTGCTCGAAGAACTTTTAATAGAGGTAACGAGATACACGAATTACCTTTAACTTTATGCCCTCATAAAGACTACCAGCATACGAGATAATTACAATCCAAAGTAATCTCTGGAATTATTATCTACATATGCCTCCTTATTAGAGAAACTAATCGCACTTGCAATTTAGACTTGAATTTTGGTTACGTTACTTATTCCTCTAAAAAGAAAGTTCTCGGCTTAAAACAAATACCCTATTTTAATATTACAATTTTTTCATGAAATAAGAACTTTCATTGACTACAGATTTGGGCATCCAACAAAGTAACTTCAAAGCCTATTATTATCCAAAAGCTCTAGCACCTTCCCAATGAAGATAATTTAAATGTACAGTCGTCAACAGAAGTTCGTTCCTATTAGGCTGGAAATAAATATTTATATAAAATGGAGATCATTTCATAAAATCTCTATTTTGAATAAAAAGAAAATAAAAACATTCATCGGGGCTTAATTAAACTGTGATTGGCTGAACCTGAAATGATCTCCATTTTATATAAATATTTATTTCCAGCTTAATAGGAACGAACTTCTGTTGACGACTGTACATGCACAGAAATAATCCCAAAGTATTAAACTGAAAGAGTATTTCTGGTTTGTTATTTTAAAACTCTCCCAAGTTTGTGTTTTCTACCCAAAGCAAATTCTAAAAAACCATCTTCGAGTAGTTAATGTTTTCTGATCACGTAATTATATATATATATATATATATATATATATATATATATATATATATATATATATATATATATATATATATATATATATATATATATATATATATATATATATATATATATATAGGTAACTAATGCTACTTAAATGAAAACATTGAAAGTAATTTTCTATAAAAACGTAAAATAATTAATTTAATTTTGTAGAACAGTTTGTTTATTGAAGTAATTTCAATTATAGTAATCACCACAATTCTTTAACTGCTCGTTTGGTAAAATGAACAAAAAATGACTTGTACCATTTTGTTTTTAACACTTTATTTACAATATAAAATACTTAAAATAATACTTTTAAACATTTAATATCATTTCTAGAAGAAAAATAAATTTGTACCAAAAATAAAAGCCTCAATTAATTAATTTACTATATATATATATATATATATATATATATATATATATATATATATATATATATATATATATATATATATATATATATATATATATATATATATATATATATATATATATATATATATATATATATATATATATATAATACCAATAAACTATTAAAACATCAACAAAAACAAAGCTATATAAACACAAAAAGAACTTAAAAAGCTTCAGTAAAGTTAGAGAAAAATAATAATAATAATCTAAATCTAACCTGATCACGTCGTTTTTTTTTTTTTAAAGGAAAATATTCACCTAAAAAAGACCATAAACCTGATGAATTAACGAAAGACTAGTTACTGAATTAAGTAATACTACTACTGCTACTATTGCTTATTAAAATAATCTGACGTTTTCTTGTGGATGGAATTTAGCACTGCTAATATAAAGAACTATTCTACTCCTCTGAAAACTATATGAAGTCCTGTTCCTCAGTAGGGAGTCATATCTCTTAAGTGTGTGTGTCAACTATACTTATGGTATAATTCTGATCACTAAAGAGAATGGCAGAGAGCACGAATTGGCAATTAAAAAACTGATAATCAGGCAAATTATCACTGCTGAATAAACAGATAAATACTTTTACAGAGAAATCTACATATACCATAAAACGTGGTGCATGTTTCCCAACTATTATAAATATATATAAAGAGTACGTATTATCGAGTCCATGTCTATTTCAACAGTAGAGTTGGGGCCAGGGAAACGAGTCTTTTCAATAGAGAGAGAGAAAAAAAAAAAAACGTTAAGAAGAAGTCAGATGAGGTTACTCAGAAATTTTATATATGCATTTGGCATAAGTTTTAAGGGAACGATAATTGAGGTATATGATAAGACTGTGTTTGTAGATTTATATTTATATATTACGGAACAAAAGGATGTAAAATTTTATTCTCGCTGGTCTCGAGTCTTATTACCTTGTTTCATGATTAAAAATTGTCGATAAGAATCTTCAGAGACCCAAGTCAATGATATTCAGTGGGCAGGCTCTTATTATAATATAAGGCAATACGAGCGGTAACCACTTAAATTCTCTTTAGATAATATAAGGACAAGAAGGAAAGAAATTTGCATGAAAAGTGACTAGTAGATGAAGGGAATATATATATATATATATATATATATATATATATATATATATATATATATATATATATATATATATATATATATATATATATATATATATATATATATATATATATATATATATATATATTATATATATATATATAACCTGACCATTGTGTGTAATACAAAGTAGAAACTGACTGAAAACTTAACTTGCAGAGTTCGAGTCGTGATACACAATTAGAAAGTTGAGAGCTTTCCTGCAGGGTAACATACTCATCAAAAATATCACCGACTTTTCAAAACAATGGGGTGCTTATATATATATATATATATATATATAATGATTGCCAATGCAAAAATATTTATAAATTTATACGATAATCACAAATCGTCCGATTTCTTAATTCCTAATATCAAATTCTAAAATTAGGAATACATACAAACCATGAATGGTTATGACATCCTTTATATATATATATATATATATATATATATATATATATATATATATATATATATATATATATATATATATATATATATATATATATATATATATATATATATATATATATATATATATATATATATATATATATATATATATATATATATATATATATATATATATATATATATATATATATTATATATATATATATATATATATATATATATATATATATATATATATATATATATATATATATATATATATATAAACTTCTGATGATATTTAGGAGGGATAACAAAAAACCTAGTTAATATTTGTGCCATTTTAAGATTATTATTATTATTATTTGTAACATACAAGTATGGGCACCCATGACGTGACACGCAACGGGAAAGACTTAGAGATAGAACCAGTCTCAAAATGTATCGATAAAGTTTGTAATGTTAGACCATCCGAGAATGCTCAATACTTATTTGAGAAAACATTGAAATAGGCTGTAGTTGAGGACAATTATGTAATATACATAATTTGCGCATGGAAACAGTAGTTACGATGATTGACGGTCATGTATACGTTTAGGTAGAGTATATGGAAAATTTTCGTTATCAAAGTTCTGAGAAAATTATATAATTTTACAGAGCCTTTACTATTTGTATCCCCTATTTGTGTGGACTGTCAGGCTTTAGGCTGGTGTTAAAATAATAATGATAAAGGATTTTGAGAGAGGAAGTGTCACCTATCAAAGTAAAGGTTCATGGAATAAAATTGTGAAAAAGTGAGAGCCAAATCTAATAATGAACCTCATATTAAATATGGGAAATGTATCAGTGCTACCCCAGGTACTCTGATGAATGAATATCTTCCGATCAATTTCTTTAACATCTAAATATGCTACAGTATTTCTGCATGTACTACAGTATTTCTACAAAAGTGTGAGGAGAGTATCTGAATACGGTAAAGGTAAAAACGGTGCGAGGATACACTAATAATTTTTATGCAAATAGAAAATTAATAAACAATGTAATTTTCAAGCAGAAAAGTGTGGCCACTATTCTCGTGTTAAAAAAAAAAAAAAGATATTTACTATGTGTTACTCACATACTACCAATGGCATGCAATTATTTTATGAGATAAAATGTTTCGAACTCGCACAACAAAAAGAATTTAAAACAATTTCAGATTGCAAAGCACTGAAAAATCACAGACCTTTGATAAGTCTGAAAGTAAGGCCATAACTACGCAGGAGCTGGTTATTTGCGCATTTTCTCAGCACATTTAACATTTGGGTTGATAATTTTTTTAAATACAAAATATTAAGTCGATATCCTATTGTGAAAGACTTAAGAATTTTTCCTTGAAAAAAACTGAAAGTGAAGTGATTGAGCCCATATCTGTGGCCAATTTCTTCACATAAAGTTCTTTAATAACATTTGATTTGTGAATTCTGATGGTGGGCCTTTCCATCACTTGTTCAAATCTGAACTCTTGATAATGCTTAAAACCCATTTAATATCTCTTAACAATTTGGAAATCGAAGTGATTAATTAATAGGAAAGTAGGAAAGGAATAAAAGATATCATGAAAGCGAGAAAAAAAATTTAAAATTTAAATATTTTAAAGTTTAGTAAAAGAAACAACTAATCAAAACAAAAAGAAATCGTACTGTATCAAGGGTGTGTAGAAATTAACCAATAATTTAAACTTTTAAAAAGTTAATTCAAAAGCTCATTATTAAACAATAATGACTAAGAATGAACCACTCCACATTAAAAATTTATAGTATTTCTAAAAGAGAAAAGGCGCATGCTGAGTGGAACCATTATTTTTACAATATTAGGCGAGATAAAGGGGTAGTTTAAGCACTGACAACTGTGCATAGGATTACATTTACAGATGAATAATAATAATAATAATAAATTGGCACGGTACAGGACTGGCACAATAATAATCATAATATTGCATAGTAACAATAGCTATCTAACTTTTAACCTTAATTTATACCTATCAAAATAAGAAAAATTTCTTCCTAAGTGGTTTTCCTATCTAGAATGTGCAGCTTTCATTATCGAGTGAGTTTGGCAATAATATGATCAGAGAAAAATTACTGACAATATTTGCTCTCTCTTCATTAGTAAGGTAGAGTTTTCCTTGACCAGGAATACAAACTAGAATACCAAAGTTAATTCCAAAAGCACTCAATAATAATTAATAATAATAATAATTAATAATAATAATAATTTCTCCCATTTACATACATTTTAAAATAAATGAACTTTGGGAATAATAAGTCTCCTATATCCATTCAAGACGACTTCTAATTGGGATATGAAGCAGCAGTGGCAGGATTAATAATTAACATTCCAGAGATGTTTAAAAAAAAAATTCTACTTTTACAAAAAACTTCTAAATTCCATAATTCAATTATATATATATATATATATATATATATATATATATATATATATATATATATATATATATATATATATATATATATATATTATATATATATATATATATATATATATATATATATATATATATATATATATAAAAGAAATATAATTTTCAGTATTTACAAAATTTATATATAACTGGCCATGCTTAAAATATATGGAACGGTTTGTTTATATATATATATATATATATATATATATATATATATATATATATATATATATATATATATATATATATATATATATATATATATATATATATATATATATATATATATGGACAAATTTAAAGTTATGAGGAATGATCTTATATAATCTACATAACTAACGGAGATAATTATAAAATTACAAGCATATTTACTGCCATTTCCATAATATATATATATATATATATATATATATATATATATATATATATATATATATATATATATATATATATATATATATATATATATATATATATATATATATATATATATATATAAGCAGTTTTTTGCATATCAATATTATTATTAATTAACTTCTAGGGTGCGCTTTATTAAAGATATTACGAATTCATTACTTCTAAGTATTGAAAGAAACTTTTGTGCCTTTGAGGCTTGCTTTTAATATATTTCCAAAAAGACAACATGAGGAAGTGGTAGACGACGAAACTGCTGCGGGCCCTCCTGCAGCACTTAAAGACAGACCACTTCCTGACTGTGATCTCTTCATATTCGATGAATGAGGTTCGCTAGTTACAGGCTCTTCTTGCTGATTCTGAGTGCCTATGATAAAATGATAGAAAAAAATGGACTTTTTATTAGAGATGTACTGATATATATATATATATATATATATATATATATATATATATATATATATATATATATATATATATATATATATATATATATATATATATATATATATATATATATATATATATATATATATATATATATATATAATAGGGTGTCCCTTATTTTTTGATACCAAAATGTTTAGAAGTATACCCTATTTTTAATCTTACATTTAAAACGTTTTGTTTTGTTTAATTTTAACATTACTGGGGGTTGTCCATCAATGCAGACCTGAGTTGCCAATTCATATTTTTATTTACTTATATTTCTGTAGCCTTAACATTTATCCTCAGTTTCTTATTGTCAATTTAATTAGGATCATAAATTTGATTCCTTGACTCTATATTATTCTTAATTATGTCTCAAACTGAGAAGTGGTGATGCTATTTTTAGTTGAACGTGGAAACCACCAAATAACTGGAGCTAACTAAACAATCTTTTTCTCCTCAAAATCCATGGTTCGATGGCAATTGTTCTCTTGTCCTTCGGGAGAGAGACAATGCTTATCGTGAATGGAAAAACTCTCCTTCTCCTATCACTCTTGCTAATTTTCATTCAGCTCGGAATCGTTGCAGGGATGTTCTTCGACGAACTAAGCGTACTTTCATTAAAAGGAAGTGCGCTGACCTCCATGGTTCTTCTACTGATAAAAATTTCTGGCCTCTTGCCAAAAATATCTCTAATAACTTCTGTAAATCTGCCTTTCCTCCTCTTATTCGCTCTGATGGTTCTGTAGCTAATATTTCCTCTGAAAAGGCCAATCTCTTTGGCCTCCTTTTTTCATCTAATACCACCCTGCACGAATCTAGTATCCCTCCTCCTCTCAGGTTTCTCATGTCTCTAGCTGTGATTACTTATAATCGGGCGCATGGGATCCTGAAATCTATGAACGTCAGGAAGGCCAGTGGCCCGGATGGCATTCCTCCTCGAGTTCTGAGGGAGTGTGCTTTCGAGTTAGTGCCTGTCCTCGTTCGGCTCTATTCTCTATACCTTTTCCTCAGTGCTGGAAACGCGCACATGTTCAGCCGATCCCGAAAAAAGGTCTGATCCTTCCAACTATCGACCTATACCTCTCACTTGTGTTCTGTCTAAAATTTTTGAAACTCTCCTCAACTCTCATTTCCTGGACCATTTGGAGTTTCATTCTCTTCTCTCAGATCATCAGTATGGCTTTCGATGCTCGAGATCAACTGGTGACATACTTTCGTATCTCACTAATTTAAGGTCTTCTGCTCCTTAGGAACTTCGGGGAGTCTTGTGTGGTGGCGCCTGATATATCCAAGGCTTTTGAGCGGGTATGGCATGTGTCACTGCTCTCCATAACTCCCCTTCCTTTGGGTTTCCTCCTTCTCTTTGCTTATTCTTGTCTAGTTTTCTCTCAGATCGTTCCATTTCAGCACTTGTAGATGGAGCGACCTCTTCTTCCTTTAATGTCAATTGTGGTGTTTCTCAGGGTTCTGTTTTATCTTCAACTTTATTCTTACTTTTCATTAACGACCTTCTCAACTGCACTTCTAACTCTGTTCACTCTTATGCTGATGACTCAACTCTACATTCTTCTACTCGTTTCAAATCTGCTCCCTCTTTTGCTTCTAGAGTTGCTTCTCGTCTTCAACTTTCCGATTCTATTCTTGCTGATCTGGATGGAATGAAATTCAACTCTTTAAAAAAACAACTCTTCACATCTCCCTCTCCAAAACACCTCCAACTTTCCTATCTTCTTCGATGGCTCTCCCGTCTCACCTGTAAATAACATTAACATTCTTGGTCTTAACATAAACAATAAATTGTCTTGGAAACCACATATCACAATGGTTGCTAAGGAGGCCTCTAAGAAGCTGGGGATACTATTCAGGTTGCGAGAATTTTTTTCTTCTGAGTAGTTACTCCAATTATATAAGGGTCTTATTCGCCCTTGTATGGAGTACTGTTCTCACATTTGGGGGGGGTTCCGGTTTCTCCTCTCTTCTGGATAGGGTTGAGTCTAAGGCTAAAAGATTAATTAACTGTCCCCTACTTTCAAACTCTCTTGACCCTCTATATCTGCGACGTGACGTTGGCGCACTATTTCTTTTCTACAGGTACTACAATGGCAAGTGCTCGAGGGAGCAGTTACCACCTCTGCATCGCCCTCGTTGCACAAGGGGTGCCCTGCTTTCGCACGAATTTGTGTGGATGCTAGAAATCCCAGACTTGCCCGTTGTGGTGCCTCCTTCTTTCCAGCCACCTCTGTTCTGTGGAACTCTTTACCATCATCTATTTTTCCTCCTGCATTTAATCTCTCTCTCTCTCTCTCTCTTCAAGGCTTCCGTCTGCGCCCACCTGAGATCGGTGGGTTAGGTTTGGGGCTGGGTGGGTTTTCTTCCTTTCTTTTTGCCCCCTCCTTGAAAAGGCTCGGTCCATAGATTTGTTACCACCTCCTGCATCGCCCTCGTTTGCCATTTTAGCCGGGGCCAGTAAAAATGGAAGGGGCTCCGGTCGGTCCATAGATTTGTACACATAAAAATTAATGACATTATCATTATAGTTCCAATTTTGCAGTATATGGGAAAGAAAATTGGTGGTGATATTTTTAAAACTAAATAAGTTATGAAGGAAAAACAGTACGTAGGTGCAACTTATTTTTGGATTTTGGATGAAGAGGACAACATTGGAACTTTAACTCAAAGTCGGTACGGGTTATTGATATCCAATTGAGCTTAAATTTCACAAAAAAAAATGGAATCACCAAAGAGAACAAAAATAGTGGTTACGTATGCGTTCAGATTTTCTACAGAAAAAAAAAAAATCTTTCCTCAAAGTACACCCTAATATATATATATATATATATATATATATATATATATATATATATATATATATATATATATATATATATATATATATATATATATATATATATATATATATATATATATATATATATATATATATATATATATATATATATATATATATATAATATATATATATATATATATAATGATAATATCTATAAATATTTAGTTCTTTTAAACAAGCATTTATTTATTTTAATAAATATTAAAACTAACCCAGCATTCGACAAGAACATCCTGTAGAGCTCCATTGCGATTCCATCTTCCTGTTCACTCGATTTCCTACTGCCACCATCTGTAGGTAATGAGGGGGGAAGAAGATCGGAGTTGTTAACTTCAGAAGGAGCTTGGGGAATATTTCCTCCTTCATCATCTGATTGAGCTAATTAATAATTATAATATCATAATAAGTATAATAATTTGAAGGAACTCGAATGAAGAATAAATATCCTAACTAGCAATGTTTTCCTTATATCTCTCTTTTGTTATTCTTAAATTTAAATTACATTTATATGAATAAATTTCATAGTGTAGAAATTCAAATGCATTAGTAATTTTTATCATGTTATAAATGATTTTGTTTCCAAAATATACTTTACGTTCTATATAATCTTTACTGCTTCCTTTTTCACTTCATACTTTTGTGTATTTACCTTCTTTTTTTCAATGAAAATATAATACATAAGCCACTACATTTTACATTTTTTTATTTGAATGTTTGTTTCCTTCGTGGAAAGGTTTCTAACCCACTATAATATTATTACGGATATTTCTACCTTATCTTTTTTTTCTCCCATGTTATTTTTAGGTCTTTACCTACAGAAAAGTTGAGTACTTTTTAGTAATGGTGGTAATTGTATAAAAGTCCTAATGATATTACCTAATTACAACAAAAATAAATTAATTACCATTAGAACATATACCACTATCTGGCTCCGATTTAAAACGTCTCAATCGCGACTGAAAAAGTCCGGAAGAGCGTCTACTGGCGGTTCCTCCCACTTGCGACGTTGAGAAGAATGTTGACGACGACGACGACGAAGCAGAAGGAGCAGGTGATGCCTTATGAATGGAGGGAGTGGACGAGGACGGAGGATTAAGGGAGCTCCCTACAGACGAAGCAGATGTCTGGCGGGAAACGGACGATGGGGAAGTTCCTGTAACGGATGACAAGTTTCCTGACGACGTCTTATTTAAAGGCAAGGCAGCTACCGACAAAAGAGAAACTGACGTAAGAGTAGGCGAGTATGATAAGCAATCCGAGTTTTTATCTTTATTTTTAGAGAAACTTAAATGATATGATTGGGGATCATTTTCCTTGAGGTCCAAACTGTTTGTTGAACCGTGTATAGGTGTGCGAGCAGAGGGATCAGAAGGAGTAGGAGCAGCGGAAGGTGGGCACTGAGAAGAAAGGGAAGAACAAGACGTTGACACTGCTTGATCTACATATAAATGAGTTTCTTTGGTATAAGCCTGAATGAAATCCCCAAGCTGCTTTGAAATAACAACCGCTCTTGCCTCGTGAGGTAAAGTTTTGGAAGGTGCCTGAAAAATAAAGTTTATAAAAGTTTTATTTTGGAGTATAACAAAAGTATACACATTTTATATCTCAAGATGAATTATTAAGCAACCAAATTAAAGACAAATGAACAAAATTTAATAGTAAAGCTATTTCAGCTGCTACTACTACTACTAATTATTATTATTATTCAAATACTTTTCTGATAAGTTAGAACCTGAAGGTCTGGCCTCTATGGAGCCGAAGAGTATCAATTATTAAATTTAAAGAATATAAACCTTTCCCAACATATGACAGCGAAAAGACAAGTAATGAAGTGGAAAAAATTTAAATCCAGGCTAACAAACATCTATTTAAATCTCAGATAAACCTCTTATTCATCTGAGGTTCAAATTATATATATATATATATATATATATATATATATATATATATATATATATATATATATATATATATATATATATATATATATATATATATATATATATATATATATATATATATATATATATATATATATATATATATATATATATATATATATATATATATATATATATATATATATTAGTGATGGATCGGATGTCATATTTTCCAATTTGCGGATGCGGATGCGGATGTTGAATTTTGGAGAAGTGCGGATGCGGATGTTGAATTTTCGAAAGTGCGGATGCGGATGCCGATGCGGATGTTGAATATTCGAAAGTGCGGATGCGGATGCGGATGTTGAATTTTCGGAAAGTTCGGATGCGGATGCAGATGCGGATGTTAATTTTGATGAGGATGCGGATGCGGATGTTAATTTTGATGAGGATGCGGATGCGAATGCGGATGCGGATGTTATATATATATATATATATATATATATATATATATATATATATATATATATATATATATATATATATATATATATATATATATATATATATATATATATATATATATATATATATATATATATATTATACTGTCCCTCCAACTGTCGCCCCAAAACCTTCTGGGGCATCACCTCTTTGAAAGATCTCTGGACGAGACCGACTGCGGCGGGAGACTTCATTAGCGAAGTGTGGCCGCCTCAACAAGGGGTGGTCAGGGGGTGAGAAGGTAAAAAAAAAAAAAAAAGGTATATATATATATATATATATATATATATATATATATTATATATATATATATATATATATATATATATATATATATATATATATATATATATATATATTTCACTATCACCTTTCCCACTTTCGTGAGGTGGTGCCCGCCACAATTCCCTTACAAACATAACTATTCTTACCTTTCAACGCTTTCACCACCTCCCTCCATCTCTGTCTCCACAAATCTTCTACCCTCGTCTAAACTCAAATTCTTTCCATCAAAATCTCTCTCACTCCATCGATCCATTTCCACTTCGGCCTTCCCCTATCCCTACCTCTATCCACATAGAATCTAAGTACCTTGCCAACCATTCTGTCTTCATTCATTCTTCACATATGTCCAAACTATTTTAGCACATCCTCCTCCTCTCTATCAATTACACCTTTCTTCCATTTACACATCTCCCTTATTCTTTCATTTCTAATCCTATCAATCCTTCTCAATTTATATATCGCTCTCAAATCTTTCATCTCAAGGACTTTGAAACTTTTTCTCGACCGAGCACTTATCATCTATGTTTCACACCCATACAATACAGGAGGTGAACACATACATTCAAACATTCTTATCTTTATTTCTTTCGAAATTTTTCCTTTCTTCCATACTTTTCTTAGGCCCCCAATACTTTCATTCCTTCTACCACTCTGTTCTTTATTTCTTTTTCCGTCCCACTCTTACCTTCCACCCAACATTACTAGATATTTGAATTCATTCACCTCCTCAAATTTCCATTCTCACACTTCTACAAACCAATTCCTCCCTCCACATTTCCTCATCCCCACCTCCAATCCTCATAACTTTATTCTTCGCTGGATTGAATTTCAATCTCTTGTTTGCACATTTCCCTTCAAACTCTCTCAAAAGTATTCTCATCTTTTCTCCAGATTCTGCCACCAACACATGCCGCATCATCTGCAAAAAGTAAAACATTCACTTCACATTCACCCTCCATATTTCTCAATGTAATACTCTTCCCTTCTCTCCATTTTTCTAAGTAAACCATTCATCAATAGATTAAATAACATGGAGATATTACAAACCCCTGTTTCAATCCCACTCCTATGCTAAACCAATCCGATAGTTCTCTCTTCACCCTCACTCTTGATCTACAATTCGCATATATATATATATATATATATATATATATATATATATATATATATATATATATATATATATATATATATATATATATATATATATATATATATATATATATATATATATATATATATATATATATAGTGATGGATCGGATGTCGAATTTTGGAGAAGTGCGGATGCGGATGAGGATGCGATGTCGAATTTTGGAGAAGTGCGGATGCGGATGCGGATGCGGATGTTAAATTTTTGAAAGTGCGGATGCGGATGCGGATGTTGAATTTCCGAAAGTGCGGATGCGGATGCGGATGCGGATGTTGAATTTTCGAAAATGCGGATGCGGATGCGGATGTTGATTTTTGTGCGGATGCGGATGCGGATGCCATCACTAATATATATATATATATATATATATATATATATATATATATATATATATATATATATATATATATATATATTATATATATATATATATATATATATATATATATATATATATATATATTATAAAATAGGAATACTTCCTCCAATGCATATAGCTTATTACACAATTTTTGCTGTGCTTATACAAACATTCATTAAAACTAATGTACATATCAACTCTCAAAAATCTTGAATATAATTTTGATGTTCTTTGGCCTAAACTCTTTCGTCTGTTGATCTTGTATTTTAGTCACTTTTCTCCTAATGGAACATATTTTTCCTAACTTTTAAAATCAAACAATCTCTCGAGAAATTAACATTCTCATATCCAATGCCTACACCTTTACTTAGGGAATTTCAATGTACTCCACATTGATGGCTGAGCTTTTCGCATTCTCCTCATGATTTTTGGTAGGCTGTCTTTCTGTAGTCTTATTAACTTGAAAATAAATTCAAGGACCTATACAAATGTTGCCCTAACCAAATCTTTAATAGTTTTGATTTACATATTCTCCGTTACTACTCATCAGTATATTACCATTTTCCATCCCATTACTAATTCTATTCAAAACCTTTAATTTAATTGCGATATGGTCACTCGATTAACTACAAGTTGTCCTTATTTAGTATTTTGATTGGTCAGATTGGATGGGATTGGCAGTTCCTATGCTAACTTTTCAGGTAACGATATCTACTTTGACAAGAATACCTCAATTTATGAGAAAATGTGTCAGCGGTGATTGTTGACTGGATGAGTACGTTTATTCCCACTTCAACTATGTTTTTCTATCTCTATAATTCAATAGCACACGTATTAGTCACATACGTGCATGCCACTGTACATATCAGCAATGGAATAACTTTCGCTTAAGTTTTTCTTGCTAATTTTCCTTCAACTCGACTTCGTTAAACTACTACTCATCGAGAAAAGCACAATTTCACAAAACGATAATAAGTAAACTAACTCTTAATACAATACTCTACTTCTCTCGCCAAAATAATCTCTAAACAATTTTGTTAATCTGTCGTTTACAAATTTATCATTACTAATGCTCAACATCTAAACTCTAACTGAAATAAACCTTACTCTTTGGCCTCCTTTTCTCATCTAACTCGACTGTTAATGAATTACTAAAATTCTCTAATTTCCTTTCATAATAAGTGTCTTACTTCTTTTCTAGAGATAAAGTATAACTAGGTGCATAGAATTCTATCAATTATGAACACTAGAATGGCAGGGAGGCTAGTGTCATTTGGTCATTCCTCTCATTTCGTTTTATTTTTTTTAGTACACTTACAAGTTTACTAAGAAGTTGCCAGACCCAGTTGAACCAACTCGAGGAACTAATACCTTTTGCTTTTGTTAGTATTAGATTTTGCCATTAATGTTTGTTGACTAATTATTCATGGTATGATTCACAGGAACTTTTAACAAACTTGGATACAAATATGAGGAAAACCTTTCAAGATTTTTATTCAAATGACTATATATATATATATATATATATATATATATATATATATATATATATATATATATATATATATATATATATATATATATATATATATATTATATATATTATATATATATATATATTATATAATAATGAAACCAAATGAAATAAATTTATAAAATGAAATATAATGAAACCAAAATACTACCTTTAAAAAACCACCTCGAAATGATAGGCACTCAATTTTACGCAAAAACCCGCCTACCCACACACCCATGCCACAACACCCTCCTCCATCCTACCTATCACAGACTAAAACAACCTCCATCATCCACTGGTACCTTCTACAAACAAATCCTAAATCACATCCCCCCACCCCACCCCAATACCACAATAACCAAACATATTCACACTCAACTAACGCATTCCTACTTGATAAACAGACCACCAAACAACATCCTTAACACCCCCCCTCCCGAAATAAACCCCGACTTCAGCAACCTCCCAAGACACTCACAAATCTCATTAGCAAGATTGAGATGTGGGCACCACCCAAACTTACAACAATACAAACACAAATACAATATAAATCAGACAACATCACCCACGTGTACCAAATGCGGAGAGGCCCCGGAGACCGAGCAACACTTTCTATTACACTGTCCTTCCACTTCTCGCCCCAGAATCTCCTGGGGCATCACTTCCTTGGAAGATCTCTGGACGAGGCCAACTGCGGCGAGCGGCTTCATTAGCGAAGTGTGGCCACCTCAGCGTGGGGTGGTCAGGGGGTGAGAAGGTAAAAAAAAAGGTGTATATATATATATATATATATATATATATATATATATATATATATATATATATATATATATATATATATATATATATATATATATATATATATATATATATATATATATATATATATATATATATATATATATATATATATGGAAAAACGATAAGCATATTAAAAGCAGTTTAAAACCCATTAATTTTAAAGTTGTTTTCAATTTAGACTTAATTGTTTTTATATATAACAGTATACAATATTAGAATTTTTATATATAAAAGGATATACTGTATAAGAAAAACCAAAGTCCGAAAACTGAAAATTTATACTTTGCAACTCTAAAATTGTTACATTTGGACATTATTTCTTAGTGAAGAATACATTTTAAAACTTTGGGTTAACGATTGCTGGTTTCCATTGGAAGGTTTAAAGTTTACTATTTTTTCATGAAGTAACAATAGCGTAAGATTTTAGTTTACTAAGGCAATAAATTTTTGAATGAATTAATTCTTGGATTCTTGCATTCGGTAACCACGCCTCAAAACACACGGACTTATGTTAGCTAATTCATTCTCTTAACACTCTTGATAGTTTTTACTCATTCCCGAATCATATTATATTCGACTGGTTAAGAATACTTTCATTAAAAGGAAGTGGTTTGACCCCCTTTGTTTTCCTACTAATATATCCAAAACCTTCTCTATATCTGTTTTTCACAATTTATTCGCACTGATGGATCGGTAGCTAAAGATCCTTTTTCATCTGGATGATTTTGGCATCCCTCCTCCTCCGCATATTCTCAGGTGTTCCATGCTTTTACCTGTGACCACACATGACTAGGTGTATAGGGTTCTAACATCAATGAACATTTGGAAGGCTAGTACACCTTTTGAAATTGTTTCCCGTTCAACTCTACTCCTTATGCTTTAACATAAATACTTTTTTTCAATGTTGGGAGCGCACAGATTAATTTTTCCGAGAAAGGGGTAGCTACTTTGAACCTCCTATCGCATTATAGCTATCGACTGTATCTTTGAAACCATTCTTAACTCTCATCTCCAAAGTCATCTGAAATTTTATTCTTTCACTTCTTTCAGATCATCGGTATGGTTTACGATAATCTGAACATAAACAACAAATTGTCTTGAAAAATCATACTACAAAGGTTATTGGTTTCCTAAAAGATACTGAGAGCTCTTTTCAGACTGAGAATTTATGTCTTTTACACGGTTACAGGGAGGATAATGTTTTACCAACTTTTGTATGGAGTACTGTTTTCACACTTTCTAGCCTCGATCCCTTTACATCGTAACATTGTCGCAATTTTAGCCCACACAACTCCGACTTTCCAAAGTTCAAAAGCTACAGTGGTAGGTGCTGAATATACATTTACATTTCACCAATGCTGCGTAATCTTTCGCCACAAAGGCTTCCAAGACTTCTCATAAACTTTGTCAGAAAATGGATGTGTAGTAAAAAAGGTTCAACCAATACCTTCCTTAAAGCTTAAAAACTATTTCCTTTGTTTTCAGATTGTTAATTTCTCCGATCTTTTATTTCTACATAATGGGTTATTCAGTACATTTTTTTTTAATTCTGCAAAACTACAAGAAAACCCAATTTTTTTACTTCCGCTCTACGCCAGAGACGACTAATGTCCATCAATCATTGTTCCCTTTTGACATTGTTAAACTTCTTGGAAATAGTATTCCTTGTTATTCATATTTCTGTTTCCTATCTGTAATTACTATTTAATCTTTACATATATTTCGTACTACTACTATCTTTTTAGTGTCCATTTCATTTGTCAAAACTCTCTGGAAATTGGTAATATTGGGTTGAGAGGCCAACACCATGGATACGGACTGTCCGGGGTTGACAAATATTTGTAAAGAGGCCAAAAGGATTGAAATTTTAGGTTAAGAAAATTAGATATAATTTTAATTGAGATTAATTTAATTACAAGGAAGGAGTAAAATAGCCAACATTCACTTAAACTAATGATGGTATGCATTTTTTTCAGAAAAAAATAAATTTAAAAATTTTAAGGAACCAAAATCTTCTAGATTCTCATCTTCATGGGATGTTGTCCATGCGGACTCCGATGATTCAGAAGCCAGTACATAACTGTGTCCGAATTTAACCGAGTCTTCTCTGACTGAGTTGAATAAATATATGAAATGAAAAAAAAATTAACATCAACAATAACTCTATTGCCTTATGGAAGTCAAACAAGAATGATCCCCCGACACTAACAATACTGGCAAGAGTATATTTGTGCCCACCAGCAAGCTCCAGCGCCAGTGAAAGAGAATTCAAAGTAAGGAAATTAATTCAAAAAGATAGAATCAAACTTTTGCCAAAGAATTTAGAAATGCTACTGTTTTTAAAATTCAATCTTAGATAACTAACATATTCAAGGTCACTGACCTCTGTTCCTGAACATTTCACTCCCCCTAATTCTAAAACTTATGATGTAAACGTTTAAGAAGATTCAGATAGTGAATAGTGATTTAAGTGAATGAATTGCTTGTTGCCTCTTTTATGTTGCATTAATTTTGCCATACCCAATATAATAACAAAGGAATAATGGAATTAAAATCTTAATTTTATTATATTATATTTTGCTTGATTTAATCCACCATTAAGTGTAATTTGCAATTAACCCAGGAAGGTAAATCCCGTTTTTCCTGATTATTAACTGGGACTCCGGTCGGTCCATAAGTCTATGGACAAAACCTTGATGAAAAGAAACAAGTAGAGATACTCTCGACCCTGAAAATATTTGCTTATTGCCATTCTCAAAAACTCTATTCATATATGCTTTCATTAATCACTACGGTTTCCATTAAGTTAGTTCTGATATATTCAATACTTCCATTCTTCTTTGTTTCCTGTTTTTTCAAGGATTTTTGGCTCTATTAATGTATCTTTCAGACTATTCACTAATCCAACTTCAATGTTTAAGTATAGTAAATATTAGCGCACATTCATCTTTAATTATCTCAATGCTCTCTTTCAAATTACGATTCTTTCTTTAACAGAATCAGATCTCCCTCCCCCCCCCAACCTCCCAGGAAATACTTCTGAACAATCTCCTTTCAATCTTCTTTTATAATGAAAATATTAAAACCAATATTTCACGATCCAACTTACAAGTATATACTTTCTTTCTTTCTTAACCAAATTTATATTTTAAATCTCCACTATACTCTATACAGTACTTTCATTATATATATATATATATATATATATATATATATATATATATATATATATATATATATATATATATATATATATATATATATATATATATATATATATATATATATATATATATATATATATATTTCATTATATTTCTATTTCAAATCTATTTCTATTGTATTTTCATTTTGGAAATAACTAATACGTGCCTTTTTCACAAAATTTCACAATATTATATTTTTGCTCCGAATTTCCATTTTCATTACTTAAATGAAACGAGAATGGAGGATTAAATTTCGTCTTTATTTGTGTTAATGTTATTAGTATTTTATTAAATGTATTATTCTATCAATATTAATTCATACATGTTTGAATAATTATAAATTTAAATTATTTGCAAATTAATACTATCTGATACAGTAACAGCATAGCCTACAATATTTTAGGATTTTAAATGTATAAATATGTAACCTGACTAATAACCTTGAACAACTCTTACTACTACTACCACCGCTAAATAATAATAATAAAAACAATACCTGTACATTAAATGGAAGATGTAGTGTACGAGTAGCTGATCTCAAAAACCTGTACACCAAATCGGTTTGTTTTTCCTGATCACAACCGATCATCAGCCTCCTCTGAACATGTTGCAAGTAAACAGAAAAGGCCATACGAGCTTGATATTTACTGCCAATTATAAATTTTTATTAGTTTTTGTACGATTTCCGTGAAATTTTCAGTGTATATAGCTTTTTTCCCGGTGAAAAAAGTCCATTTCTAGAGTTTTTCTAAAGTCTATAGACGGTTAAAAAGTTTTGGAAATTGACATTTTTCCAAATCAATGATGGGGCCAAACCACTTTTCGGAATGACCTGAAATTTGGACTGTATATTCAAATTCTTTTGACTACAAAAGCTTCTAACAGAGTTTTGCTTCCCAGAGTTATAGAAAAAATGTTATAACCCAAAACTGACTAACTGTAAAAAAAAATTCCACCTTTTCAGACAAAAAAAAAAAAAAAAATACATTTTTTATTTTTGGTGGGTGTATAGAGGAGGGATAGGGCTACAAATTCCACTCTATACTTTATTCGATGCGATGCGATGTGTTGGTTTCGAGATATAGCCTCTCAAAAAAGGTCCATTTTTGACCAAATTTCAAAAATTCCCAAAGTTTGAGAGGCTATATCTCGCTTCAAACAAATTGCATTTAATAATGCACTAAATAAAAGTTGTAGCCCTGTCCATCCTCTAAACAATATCCAAAAATAAAAAATTAGTAGGCAGCTTTTATTTTTATTAATTTTTTTGCAAAATCTGTTCCCACAAATAGAAGATACTGGGGCTAAGATTTCTCAGCTCATGTGGACCAGTGGTTTGACCCCACTATTCATTTTTTTTAAACTTTGGATCCAAATAACTTTTAAACTGCTATAGACTCAGAAAAACGCTCAAAATCAACTTGGAACTTCAGGAAAAAATGCAATACCCTGAAAATTTCAGCTCAATCGGTCAAATAATAAACTTTTTTTTTTTTTTTAAGATTTTTTTTTTTTTTTTTTATTTATATATTATATATATATATATATATATATATATATATATATATATATATATATATATATATATATATATATATATATATATATATATATATATATATATATCACCCCTGGTGGGCAAAGTCCAAACTAATACTCTTCCAGAGTTAGAAAGTAGTCAGACAAAAGGTGTGTACATCTAAGGAAGTTAGGGAAATACAAAAAGGGATTGTGTTCCAGTCTTTATCATTAAAGTGCATGTAAGATCGAGCATAGCAGTTAAATCTGGGGTCATATTTCTCGGTTCATCGGTTTCAATGCTAGGAAATTGAGTTTTATTGAAAATCCCAGGTAGGGTTTGAATCCTTTCAGTGGGACAAACTTCATTTTTCATCTACCTCTAAACATTTCCCCCACAGACTTCCAGATTATACATCTCGGAGCTTTGGTTTCCAATGCTAATCCTCAAGTATATATATATATATATATATATATATATATATATATATATATATATATATATATATATATATATATATATATATATATATATATATATATATATATATATATATATATATATATATATATATATATATATATATATATATATACCAGTCTTGTACATTTGACCCTGGTAAATTATAGTATGTAGCTGATAAAATAGCTAAGTCTTGTTCAAGCTGTTAAACTTTTCTCTGTACATAATTCTAATATATAACACAATCTTTCAATTCTACGAAGAAAACTTTTTAAATCCATATCAATTTATACTACAGTATTTCAAATTACTCAGCAATACTGATAGTTTGAGACAATTTTCCATTCCTAAATGTTTATATGTCTTGAGTTTTCTACCCTACCTAAATGATGAAAAAATTTCAAATCCACAGATTTTCACACAATTTTTAGTAAGAACAAACACTTCAAATAGTCGTTAAGTAAACACTATTATACAAACCAGTTCAATTTTTGAACCATCAACTTAAAAGTACTTGGTCATTGTAAGCTACTGCACTGACTCCTGTCAATATATCATAAATTGATAAACTTTTATAGATGGACCGGATATCTGGCAAAAATAAAATTCTTAATTATAAGAACTAAAAATTTTCAAATTATTTGAACATACAATATGTTCCATCTTTTTAACTCTTATTCCATATAACAGTAACTTTAGCTATTTTTCATGCTGAATAAATATATATATATATAATATATAAAAAAAAAAAAAAAAAAAAAAAAAAAAAAAAAAAAAAAAAAAAAAAAAAAAAAAAAAAAAAAAAAAAAATATATAATATATATATATATATATATATATATATATATATATATATATATATATATATATATATATATATATATATATATATATATATATATATATATATATATATATATATATATATATATATATATATATCAGGGGTTGAACAAAAATATGGAAAAATTAGAAATAAATAGGTAAATATGACAAGACTTTACCCGAAATCGATGAAGCGCCCATATGTCACATGTGATACATAACCTATTCGTTCGCAGGAAGTGTCAGTAGCTCTGTGGTTAACATTCTATGATGATGTACAAATGAGGTATGTCCAAGATTATGAAGTTTCAAAGGGGAAAACTGTTAGTTCCCAGATACATATCCAAGTCATGTCCATTTTGTGCTTCCGGAAAAAACATCACTCGATAAACGCCAGGGTAGACGAAAGTTGAAATTGGGTGACAGAAACAGATGAGAATTGTGACGAAAAATAAGAAAACAATAGCTGCAAAGATTACATCTAAGCTGAATACAAGTCTTGCATACTCTTTCAGCACAAAAACAGTGAGGAGGGAACACAATAGGCTGACTATTCATAGATATGCTGCAGTAGCCAAACCTTTTGTAAAAAACATAAATGTCAGAAAATTGAGAAAGTGGTGCAAAACTCCTAGGGATTGAACTACTGACCAATGGATGATTGTCTTTTCATAAGATGTATCGACCTTCACACTGTTCCCAATCTCCTGCTGAATTTACGTGGAGAAAACCATCATAGGAATATGATCTGGACTGTCATATACCACAAGTAAATCATGGAGGAGGTTTCGTCCATAATTTGGACATCATATCATGGTATTCTGCTGGCCCAGTTATCATCAAGCACAAGAATGTAGCTGCCAAGGACTATGTACGTATTTCGGATGACCAAGGTCATCCAATTGAGTAGAGATTGTTAATTGGGGATGGAGCCATTTATCACGATAATTGGGTCCCAATTCATACAGCTCATGTTGTCTATTCGTGGTTTGATGAACATGCAGATCAGGTGTCAGGTTTTCCCTGGCTCCCTTCTCAATCATCAAACCTTAATATCAAAAAGCTCCTGTTTCTAATACTGGAGAATAGGACTTGGGATCGCTATCCACTACAGCATCCCCACTGGAATCTCGTCTAGTTTTTCATGAAGAATGGTTTATTATCCAATTATGCACCATCTACGACTTACATTTGTTCATTAAGACGGGTATGAATGCGAAAGGTGGTCCCACAGAATATTAAGAAATTAATTCATGCATTTACCAAGTATTTCCATATTTTTGTCCAACTCAAAATATATATATATATATATATATATATATATATATATATATATATATATATATATATATATATATATATATATATATATATATATATATATATATATACTATTTAAAATTAGCAATTAATATAAATTTAAAGGAATATCCGGCAATTTTAACCAGATATTCGGCTGGATAGTAAAAACCAGATATCCGATACCCAGTTTTTGAAAATTGCTAGATATCATTTAGCCAATTCAATATCTGGCCCTTCTCTACTTTTATATATATATATATATATATATATATATATATATATATATATATTATATATATATATATATATATATATATATATATATATATATATATAATATATATATATATATATATATATATATATATATATATATATATATATATATATATATATATATAAAGTATTATCAAAAAAAATATATATGTATTTGAAAAATATACCTTAAAGTCAAGCCATTTTCCAAAGCATTCACAAGCGAGGCTTTAACTTCATCAATGTCTTTTAATAACTTTTTTCTCTTCTTTTTTCTTTGTGCCTAATATATATATATATATATATATATATATATATATATATATATATATATATATATATATATATATATATATATATATATATATATATATATATATATATATATATATATATATATATATATAATATTATTTATTATATTTATTAAAATTATTAAAAAAATAAAAAAAAAAAAAAAAAAAAAAAAAAAAAAAAAAAAAAAAATATATATATATATATATATATATATATATATATATATATATATATATATATATATATATATATATATATATATATATATATATATATATATATATATATATATATATATATATATATATATATATATATATATATATATATATATATATATATCCTGATATCAAGCTTTCGACACGGCTTAATTTTACCTCTATATGACTTAAAATCCTACTTACTCCATGTAAATTTGCTTTTGAGGAAAGAAAATCCCTTGGGCAAGGCCCTTTCATAGCAATTTAATCTCTCCAGCGAGGAAGCCAATCCGGAGCTTGAAACGCTTGACATCTTAAGAGGTGCGACTCTATAGTACCTAAATGTTTATTATATAAATTTTTCAATGGTCAACAATATATATATATATATATATATATATATATATATATATATATATATATATATATATATATATATATATATATATATATATATATATATATATATATATATATATATATATATATATTGCGAAATTTTCAAAACCAAATTTTGTTTTTATATTATAACGCTTCGTAACGGTACCATTAAAACTACAGTTACAGATACTTCTAATTTTTTTTTATACAGAATACTGAAATTTAAAAAATGCAGATAGCGAATAATTGCCGATATATATATATATATATATATATATATATATATATATATATATATATATATATATATATATATATATATATATATATATATATATATATATATATATATATATATATATATATATAGCCGATTTTTAGAAAAATGGAGCTCGAACTATTAAGTGAAGCAAGTAATATATCCTAAGAACCAAACCTGCTATTCCTCGGTACGTTTGGATACAAATGAAGATGCAGTATAAGATTTAATGGACTGTCAAACTCTTGGAGACTTCCATACATGGCCCATGAGTCTGGAGTAGGAAATATACGCGCCCAACCACCTTTCCTTTCATATTCCTCCCGAAGCTGACGGAAAACTCTAAGTTCATCTGCATTTGGTGCTAAACTTCCTCCACTTCCTGTTCCTGAAGTCCCAAACCGTCCTCCATATTGCGAACGTTCGATCGATTCCGTTGAGTATCTCTAAAAAAATTATTATTATTATTATTATCATCATAAAATAATTTTCATAATATATCAAAATTCTTAAGATTTTACTATTTACAGAGTATCGTGCAAGTTCACTTATCAATAAGATTGTAGAAGTTAAAGGAAACAAGGTTAGGGAAAATTTAGAAGCAGTTTGAGGAAATATTAAACTTCTGGAAGAGGAATAAAGGTTTTAAAAGGTGTAAAAGAACTTTTGAAGAAATGAACATAGAAGGAAGAGGATATCCCAAAAAGAATTCTATATAAAAAAAAAAAAAAAAAAAATACTAATAATACCAAATTTGGAAGCTTTCTATAAACAGGTCTCGATGTAGTTCTGGCAGTGTTTGGATTGCAAACTTGAATACCGACCAATGAAAACAAGTCTGCTAACATAGCTGACTTAATTTTGAGGTCCAATGGCTGATCCATATTTAAGGACGGTGAAAGATTGACTTCAAGAACCCATGGCTTAAGATGACTGTCAATCAATATGTCAAATCCATAGAGCTCTGAAAATATATATATATATATATATATATATATATATATATATATATATATATATATATATATATATATATATATATATATATATATATATATATATATATATATATATATATATATATCCTTGATGAAAATATGTATGATGAGGAATGCTTTTAGTTTCAGTAACTCATATTATAGAAAGGTTTTTGTAGCAAGCATGGGGGAAATCTCAGTCTCACATTAGCATGACACTACATGGGGGTAGTTTGAAAGAGGCTTGTTGAGCATTTAGCCTTTTCAATGTGCTGCACAAATAGTCGATGATGTTTTGGTGGTGGTGCCTAGAGATTCCCGCTGGATTAGTTTTTTGCCCAATTAACAAATTTGTCACCTACCATTAAATTTACTATAGAAGAACAGGTTAATAACATATTAAAATCTTTGGAACTACAAATCATGCAACAAAATAACAATCTGTCATTTTCAATTTTCCATAAACCAACCAACACTCTCACATTCTAAAATGCCTTTTCTCATCACCCAAAGTACATTAAGCATAACATATTAAGCAATATGTTCATGCGAACATTCAGACTTACTGATCCCCTATATATAGATGATGAAACTACTTTCTTGTATTACATTTTCAGAGGAAGAGGATACAATATTAACACCATTTACAAGATTTATAATCACGCTAAAGAAAAAATTTACGATCCAGGTCAACCCTTCCATATGTACTTCGGAAAACATCATCCTTCCTTATTGTGAGGGATTACTTTCCCTTAAATTTTTGCAATCAAATTTTTTCAATACTAAATACGTTGCAAACTTCCTTAATTAATAACGATAACCTCAAAATAGATCAGGGGTGGGGTGTATACTTAGTTCCTTGTAACCAGTATGGTTCTTCTTATGTGGCGGAGACTCTCAAACCCTTAAAAATTAGAATACACAAACATAAAGCAGATGTCAGAAGGGTGAATTTCAGCAACACAATATTCAAACATTCCATATATTTTGATCACACCGTCAATTGGAATGTATCCAAATTCATTTTCAACCCTAAAAATAAATCATTGAATCAGTTCATAGAATTTTATTTTATAACCCACCTAGAAAACTTTAATCTCTCAGAGTAGGCTTTTTTCCTTACAGAGGGATACAATAGAATTCGTTTAAAAATACCCTACAATAATTATTTCCATAAGTCATATTTTATTACACAGGTGGCACCAAACTAGGGACTGACCGGGATTTGAATTCTGCTGGGGATGGGGCTGCCTAAAATTTGTAGAGATAAAAATCACTGAAATTTTAGGTTAAGAATATTATATATAATTTTAATTGAGATCAATTGAATTATAAGGAAGGAGTAGAATAGTTAACATTCACTTAAATGAATGATTATATGTATTTTCTCAGGAAAAAATTTTTTTGATTCACAATAGTGATTCAACAGGTTGTGAGCATGTAAAAGGTAAAATGAAAATATATTTGGAAAAAAATAATAATAATAATAACATCAACGATGACTCTCTTGCCTTCTGGAAGGCAAACAAGAATGATCTTCCCACACTGGTAAGAGTATATTTGTGCCCACCAGCAAGCTCCAAAGCTAGTGAAAGAGAATTGAAAGTAGGGAAATCAATTCAAAAAGAGAGAATCAAACTTTTGTCAAAAAATGTACAAATGTTACTGTTTTTAAAACTTATGATGTAAATGTTTAAGAAGATTCTGATACTGAATAGTGATTTTGGTGAATGAATTGTTTGTTTCCTTTCTTATATTGCATTTATTTTAACACACCCAATATGTAACGAAGGAATAATGAAATTAAAATCTTAATTTTGATATATTTTGTTTGCTTTAATCCACAATAAATAAGTATAATTAGCAGTTAACCACGGCAGGTAAACCCCGGTTTTCCCTGACAACTGACATACAATTTTGTGTTGTCTCACTATTTCTTCCTATCTGCTTTCTTAAATTTACATCAGTTTTGAAGAAGATCGCGTGATGTAAGGTCAAAAGTTAAACTATTTAGCACATAAATTAGAAAAATTAAAGAAATTTGTGTGAATGCTCTTTTGCTGTATGTAAAACTGAAAATCAATCATAATTGAAAAATTTTCAGCTTTTGTGGTTTAAAATGTATTATAAATATTCCACGAATCCGAGCAGTTGAATTATCCTAAATATATCTAATATAAAAGAGTAAGAGTAATTACCAAAGCAATTTCTTGAGTGAGGTACAAACATATTCGTAGCAGTATTCATCTGGTATGAAGCTGAAAGGATTGATTTTATAATAACATCCTCAATCCCTCGCATTAAAGCTCCTGTGTCTATTCCCCTGGACTTAAGATGCCTTAGAAAAGCACTTAAAGACCACTTATTTCCTCGGTCATCCACTTCTGGGTCTTCATTTCTGAAATAAAGAATATTTTAACTTTTATTTTTTAGAATTTATAGTTTAAATATTATTAAAACAATAATAATAATATGCATTATTACAATAATATAATAATAATAATATAATATAATAATAATTTTTTATTTTAATGTGTATAGAGCCGTCACTGAACACCAGAAAGCTGTGATGCTGGGTCAAGAAACAAACACCAAGGACAACTACAAAATGAAACTGAAGTGCTCCATCCAAAATGTTAAATTAAATCTTACAGAAGTTTTATTTCTTGTACGAAAGCAATATTGACATTGCTACTGAGAGAATGGGATTCCAAAAGGAAAAGCGGAAAAATGGGCTTTGGAAAGTACAGAATGTAGGCCAAAGAAGAACTGAGAATGGGAAACGTCAGCTCAGACCAGTTAACCTGAATATATTGGAGAGGAAAATATGTAAGCAACAAAAAAGACAGACTGTGGGAGATATCCAAAATACTAGTGATCATGGTTGCAATTAGCTTGCCTATACACAATCTTAGTATGGAATATACGTAAATGAGAGAGGGACACCTCCCGGAGACTACAGAGGGACTTAACAGTTTGTAATTTAGTAATAATGAGGTCGTCCATGAAGTAATACTGACAACAAGTATGGTATTCACATAGAAGGATAAAGTTGTAGTCAGTCGCAGGAAGATGACCATTTAAGGATCACCAGTTGGTGCGGCAACTGTTGGATAAAAACTCAAAAAATATATTTCATGGGTGATGCAATGAAACCTCTGGATGACACCAATGGATTTCTGGTGATCAGTTTCAAAGTAAAAGTTAAGGAAACAGCCGTAAGTTCCCTGGAAAGAGCTATAATTTTAGAAATCGCTTCAGTCTTAGAAATTTTGGAGCTATCAGTATATACAGGTACTTATCCAGCATAGAGAAAAAAAGTGAGAATGGAGCGTTACCTTAAGGTGGCCTGGGTAGTAAGGGAATTTAATTAGGGATAACAAGCACACCTCTGAAAGAGGATGCAAAAATAGTGCACAGCTAAATGTATACAGTTTGACTGCAAGCTAAAGAATGCATGGAAGTCAAAGATTATGGTAACAACTGATACAAATGGCCAACAAACAAGGAGCATATTATGTGCTACTGTCTACACAAGGACAGGGGGATTACATCAAGCTTGCATGCAAAAATGGCAAGCAGAGACTGGTTGATAGTCTCAGACCTTCGTCTTGGATGGGATCGAAAATATGAAGGTAAAACAAAGAGGTCTGCGCATAAACAGTACAAATATAGTTGAATTTCGCTTTCATATACAGGAAAAGCAGCGTCCTCCTGTCAACATCTTGCATTTAAGAGGAAGATGATAAGAAAGGTAAATGGACGATGGCTACAGCTTTAAGACATTCATAAAGTGCCAAATGCGTATGAACTTCAAGATTAAACCTAGAAATCAGACAGAAGTGAAGACGTGAGAATTGGCTCGGATGGAAAATCATAAAGGGTCAGTGTAGAGCAGATGAAGATAGGCACGCCCCGATGGCCAATACAACAGAAACGCATAACCTAGTCTTCGTAGGGAGATCTGAGTCTTGAGGATTAACCAGGTAGTGATGCTATCAATGGTTGGCCGGAGTTAGTGTTCTATGTATGTCAGTTTAGCGACATGGACACAACAAGTAAGGTCATGAACATAAAAGGAATATCGGACTGAAATTAGAATGCTTTGTCAAATCCAACTGCAAAAAAAGCATAATTTTAGACACTTTCTGAGGCGAACCACTCGTCTAGGGCATAGTGGTACTGCAACGAACCTGGGTAAATCTATAGACTTACAACTTGAAGACAGTTAGTTGTCCTCGAAGAACCAGCGACTGCAGTAATTTCTAGGTACCTAAACTCCATGTAGGGTTGTACAATGTCTCAAGGTTAAAACAGATTGCCAGGATCATCATATCGCTCGAAAAATCCTTGTGTTCGATGTCGTGGTCTAATTGGAGAAGAATGTCCAATGTGGACCAATAATTGTAAAATCGAAACTGATAAAGAGAGAAGACCTAAAGACTCTTCAATGTAAGAAGAAAACTGGATGAAACAATCCTTTCAATTGGAAAGGGCCATGAATATGTAGGAAGTCCTGGGTTTAGATAAACCAAGGAGAATATGATCAAGATGTTCGCGAGCCAATCCGCATTGAGGATGAAACACATGTCACACTACAATGAGATGCGGAAGCTGAAGTCCTTCATAACACTGGGGAAGGGAGTTGCTTAAACAGTGTGGTAAGGATAAATTGGAGAAATTAAACTGTGAGAAAGGTAGATCGAATATAAAGTAAAAACAAAAAGTGGATGCGGGCAGCCAGTCCATGTAAATTCTTGTTCTAAGAGAACAAAAGGGCGTTTAATAGAGAAAGGTAGATATTGTCCACGAGGGTATAATAATAATAATAATAATAATAATAATAATAATAATAATAATAATAATAATAAATAATTGAAACAATAAATAAGCTTGCATTTTTTTTGCAACAGTTAACTACTCACTGTACATAATTGGAATGAAATTTGTTTACAGAATAATTAGTAAGGTGGATACATGGATTCCAGAGATTTTTTCCATGCTGATACTTTATAGTAGCTAATCGAACAAGTCCTTCTTCATACAAATACACGACCAAGGGATCAAGTGATGTCACAGCCACATATAATCTCAGGTCACATTTATAGCCATCGACCAACAGAGGGGACTCCAGATAGCGGCAAATGAGAGATGTTTCATCCGGAGGTACTTGATCCACCTTTAATAATAAAGAAATAATAATAATATAACAACAATAATAATAATTATAATTAGTATATAAGATTTACAAAATAATAATAATATAAACAAATAATATTGGGCATTTCTTACATTTATGTGTTAAACCAGCGGTTCCCAACCTGGGGTACGCGTACCCCTGGGGGTACGCCTGATATCGATTGGGGGTACACAAAAATATATATGGCTTAAATAAAAAAGAATGTAAAAAGAAAAAATTAATAGAATATAGATTATAGAATATCAAGTTACGAAATTAAATTATTGTTCTTAATATATATATATTAGTGATGGCATCCGCATCCGCATGCGAGGATGCGGAGCATCCGCACAAAAATCAACATCCGCATCCGCATCCGCATTTTCGAAAATTCAACATCCGCATCCGCACTTTCGGAAATTCAACATCCGCATCCGCATCCGCATCCGCACTTTCAAAAATTCAACATCCGCATCCGCATCCGCACTTTCAAAAATTCGACATCCGCATCCGCAAATTAGAAAATATGACATCCGATCCATCACTAATATATATATATATATATATATATATATATATATATATATATATATATATATATATATATATATATATATATATATATATATATATATATATATATATATATATATATATATATGCGAATTGTAGATCAAGAGTGAGGGTGAAGAGAGAACTATCGGATTGGTTTAGCATAGAAGTGGGATTGAGACAGGGGTGTGTAATATCTCCATGTTATTTAATCTATTGATGAATGGTTTACTTAGAAAAATGGAGAGAGAAGGGAAGAGTATTACGTTGAGAAATATGGAGGGTGAATGTGAAGTGAATGTTTTACTTTTTGCAGATGATGCGGCATGTGTTGGTGGCAGAATCTGGAGAAAAGATGAGAATACTTGTGAGAGAGTTTGAAGGGAAATGTGCAAACACAGATTGAAATTGAATCCAGCGAAGAATAAAGTTATGAGGATTAGAGGTGGGGATGAGGAAATGTGGAGGGAGGAATTGGTTTGTAGAAGTGTGAGAATGGAAACTTGAGGAGGTGAATGAATTCAAATATTTAGTAATGTTGGGTGGAAGGTAAGGGTGGGGTGGAAAAAGGAATAAAGAACAGAGTGGTAGAAGGAATGAAAGTATTGGGGGCCTAAGAAAAGTATGGAAGAAAGGAAAAATTTCGAAAGAAATAAAGATAAGAATGTTTGAATGTATGTGTTCATCTTCTGTATTGTATGTGTGTGAAACATAGACGATAAGTGCTCGGTCGAGAAAAAATTTCAATATCTTTGAGATGAAAGATTTGAGAGCGATATATAAATTGAGAAGGATTGATAGGATTAGAAATGAAAGAATAAGGGAGATGTGTAAATGGAAGAAGGGTATAATTGATAGAGAGGAGGAGGATGTGCTAAAATGGTTTGGACATATGTGAAGAATGAAAGAGAACAGAATGGTTGGCAAGGTACGTAGATCCGATGTAGATAGGGGAAGGGTAGGGGGAGGGGAAGGCCGAAGTGGAGATGGATGGATGGAGTGAGAGTGATTTTGATGGAAGGAATTTGAGTTTAGACGAGGGTAGAAGATTTGTGGAGACAGAGATGGAGGGAGGTGGTGAAAGCGTTGAAAGGTAAGAATAGTTATGTTTGTAAGGGAATTGTGGCGGGCACCACCTCACGAAAGTGGGAAAAGTGATAGTGAAATATATATATATATATATATATATATATATATATATATATATATATATATATATATATATATATATATGTAATTAACATCCGCATCCGCATCCTCATCAAAATTAACATCCGCACCGCATCCGCATCCGCATCCGAACTTTTCGAAAATTCAAAATCCGCATCCGCATCCGCACTTTCGAAAATTCAACATCCGCATCCGCATCCGCATCCGCATCCGCAAATTCAAAAATCCCATCCGAAATCCGAAATCCATCACTAATATATATATATATATATATATATATATATATATATATATATATATATATATATATATATATATATATATATATATATATATATATATATATATATATATATATATATATATATATATATATATATATATATATATAGAATTTGTGTGCGTACGAAGGTACTTGTAAATAAAAAACATTATGAAGGGGTATGGAAGGAAAAAAAGGTTGGGAACCGCTGTGTTAAACAATCAAAACAATTGGTTTCCTATATTTGAAACCTGATCTTTCCTAAACATTTTCTTTCCTCCACTTGTTCTCCCATTTTCCGCTTCATATCTAAAATATATTTTTATATATACAGTATATATATATATATATATATATATATATATATATATATATATATATATATATATATATATATATATATATATATATATATATATATATATATATATATATATATTTATATATTTTTTTTTTTTTTTTTTTTTTTTTTTTTATATATATATATATATATATATATATATATATATATATATATATATATATATATATATATATATATATATATATATATATATATATATATATATATATATATATATATATATATATATATATATATATATATATATATATATATATACTTTTCTGTTATTCTACAGCAGCTGTTGTAAACTGTCACCATTCATGTTCAGTCTCAGCTTAAAAATCTAGAAAAGGGGAAAGTTTCCAAGGGCTTCATCCTATTTCCAACATTTTCTATTTTTAATTAATGACCTCCTTCATTCATCACCTATTCATTAACATTCATAACTTCATCATTTATTACTTCTTTCATTTTGAAAAAGGTCCCAGGCAATTTTAAGGAAACTGATGATAGGAGAATGGCCTTGAAGTAGCTAAACTCTGATCTTTCTAATTGGGGCAGAGAAATCTATATAGTTTTCAATATCTCAAAAACTTAGCTCCTTCATCTTTATACAACATGATCTTCCACATTATTAAAGCATCCTCGAAAACATACATCTCAACCTTTTATCTGTCATTAACATTCTTAGTGGGAAAGGGGAGAGAAGGGGGGGGGTCGATATCATTCTTAAAAGCATAACATTTTCTCTATTACTAAACAAGCTTTTAAGAGGTTGGATAATTTGAGTTCCACTCAAAAATTTTAACATCATCCCAACTGCTTGCTTACTTTTGCCTTAACTACTCCGTTCGTACTGCGTCTCTCCAATTTCTATTTGTCCATCAATTGTTGCATTACTCTTCCTTATACAATTACAATTTCTGTCACTATCTCTTTCACTCCAATTTAGTCCTTCCTCCAAATAATTTTATACCCAATAGGCTTATGCATCCACAATGATCTTTCCATTATCTTTTATAAAATACCCTTAAATTTTCTCTATTCATTTTCTTTGAAATTAGATTAAAAAAAAAAGAAAAGTTTTAAATAATTTACTCTACGTATATTTACTTGGGAAACAAGGTAAATTCCTTTCCCTTGTGAAGATGCCACTGGCTTTACAATCCATGTTCCTCTTTCCCTCAAATGAGTGTCGCAGAACTCACGGTATTCTGTTGGAAGAACAAATGAAGTTGGAATGAAATCAAAGAGTTTCACTCCAAACTGCCTTTGCATCCTTTTGATGTTCATATACAACCGATCTTTCCTTGTAAGTTCTGAGGACCTGTTATAAATATAAATAATAATAATAATAATAATAATAATAATAATAATAATAATAATAATAAATTATTTTACTATTATTATTATTAAGAAATAAACTACAGTGGGTGAGGAAGATGAATGGAGATAAGTATTTATTTATTTATTTATTACAAATAAATACTGTGTTAAATATATAAAAAAGGATTTTACGTTCTTACTGATTAAGTAAATGAAATTAAGTTAGAACGTAAAATTTAAACATTGTTATATTACAATATATTAAAAAAATTAAAGAAAAACGGATTGGAGGACAAAACTAAAATAATTTTCTTTCACTCATTTTCTATCTTATTTTCCATCTTGTCAGTAACTCTGCAAATAAGTTCGCATTTGAATAAAACTAAAAAATAAGTAACTGATTTGTTTTACTAATATGTGAACTGATTTTTAGCATATATAGCTTAAAACTGTTAACACAGCGTAGTTGTAAAGGATATGGTTGGTGAAAGAGAAAAGAAAGAGGTAACAGTAAAAGAGTATATGTTCTTATTCTGGAGGAAAGAAAGAGAAGTTTTGAAAATAATAAGGGTCTGGACGTTATAGGAAGGTAAAAGGACCAAATTCCCTGGTTTAGAGTACAATATAAAGTCAGGAGAGAAGGTATATGCGACAGTTAAAGGTTTAAGTAAAGAAGAGATATCAAAAAAGAGAAGAGTTAATTTTAAAAGAATTGGAAAAATGTTTTGGTTCAGATAAAGTGACAAATAGGTTTCAAAAAGCAATGAGGTTCTGTGATATGAAAAAAGAAAAGTGAGGGAATGAGAGAGAACATATTAATAGATAAGAGATGTCAAAACTGAAATATGAATAGGTTGGAGGAGGAAAAATGGGAGATAAAATGTTGTTACAATTTATTAGGTAAAGTGGGCTTGGAAGAAAAACAAATGCAAGTAGTTTGGGCTACGTATGGCACAGAAGTATAACCTCAGAAAATATGAAGACACTTCTAAGAATATTTCAGCCTTCTTGTAATGGAGAAGAAAAGGAAGTAAATGGTGGGAAAACCTGGGTTAGAAGGTGAATTTCTAATAAGAAAGCTTCAGAGGAACATTAGAGGAATAAAAAAAAGCCCAGAAAATTTATCCAAATAAATGGAAGTGATGGAAAAAGGAAACGGGAATATAATAGAGAATGGGAAACATAATAAGTGTCATCCTGGATGGAGATATGATCAAAGTGGAGTTTGCATACAAGCACTTGGAAAGCATTGAATCCCAGGTGTATAAAAACAGTATGTGGAGAGAGATAAATAACATAAATAAACTAATGTGTTAAAGGAGGTTTGAAAATCCGAGTTGGTGAAAAATTGAAAGTATCTTTTGGCAAGACAGAGTGTGAAGTTGCTAAAGATATTGAAATATCATGTAGAATAGGGAAAGGAAAGTATGTATAAAGACAGATACAGTAAAAGAGAACATTCTGTAGTTGATTGGAAGAGAGATCATGGAATGAAAATTAAAATAAACTTAGAAAGCATCAGCTTATTAATATGAGATTTAGGAGGGTTAATAATACCATTCAGAGCTGATAACAAAAGGCATTTAAGTATTGCCCTAAGAGATAAAACTAAAGATGATATATAAATTGGGAAATACTCCAAAAAAAAAATTGGGTGAAAATTAGACAGGGAAGAAAGTTATCTTTACAATTTTGTCATGGACACTAGGAAAGAATATGAAAACTATTAGCAGATACCAATAGGGAATGAAGAATTTAGTGGGGAGAAAAGAAAGGTAAGAAGGAGAATTTTGTAAAAAAAATTTGTAGAAAAATATCTTCCAAAACAGTGGTGGGTTTGCAAATAGCAGAAAGGTTTAATGAAGCAATTTCTGTAGATTTGTGAAAAACAAAGATATATGGTCACAAATTAATGTCAAGGATTAAAAATAATAAGGGGACAGAGATAATCGAGAAATTGATGAGAAAGGTGGAAAAATATATTTGGACTAACAGAACTTACATTATCTGATAATGGTTTGGAGTTCTAAAATAAGGAGATTATGAGCATGGCTAAAAGATTTAGCATAAAGTTAAAGAGTACAGCAGAAGAGTCCATGGAGTAACAGAGTGAAAGAATCGTAAGCTTAATTAAAGATTCAGTTATGAAATTGAAGTAAATGGAGGGGAATTGTAATGTTTGCTGTATTGGTCATTGACAGTGAAGAACAGCTTAATCAACAGAGGAGGGTACAATCTTAATCAGATGGTATTTATAGCAAATCCAGGCAATACATCAATTATGTCCAACGAGAATTCTTATATAGAGGAAATAAATGTGATATTGTAAGGAATACATTGAACCCCATATACAGAGTACAAGTTCATATAAAATGCAGGAAACAAGAGAGAGAATGAGACAAGTTATGTTAGAGAAGGCGAAAAGAAGTGGAGAGGGTCCATCAATGGGAATAGAAGTAAAGACTAATTATTAAACAAGAAGGACGTAAAGAGAAATTGTCAGGGTTTACATAACAAGCACACATAAGAGTAATGTAGGAACCAATAATAAAAAGGAAAGTTCTAATACGGAAGAGAATGAAAGTAAGGAAGGACAAGGAAAGAATAAATTTGAAGATGTGATGAAAATAAAATGAGGAAAATGAAAGATCATGAAGAACAAGTTGAAGTTCAAGAGGAAGACTGTAATATAATTTTGATGAAGAAAGGGAGAGAGATCCGAAGCAAAGGAAAAAGCAGGAAGAATGATAAAAGTAGAAAAAATAAATCGAGTTGTGAAGGCCAAAAGTAAAGGGTGGAATGATAGTTATAATACATAGAAAATATCCAAACAGAAGAAAGAAAGAAAATGGATAGATTTGAGAGATTTTGAAAATACAGACAAGAATAGAAATATTATTGTAAGCATTTAACAGCAACAATGTTGTAATGGTAAAATTAAGAGAGTTGAAAAGTTGGAGAGAAAATGAAATAGATAAGGAAGAAAGTTTTGGTCAGAAGGTTATAAACACAAGATGGGTAATAACCAATAAAATGAAGGAAGAGAAGATAACATGCAAAGCAAGATTGGCAGTACGAGGTTCTGAAGAAAGAGAGGGCAGATGCACCCAATTTGTTCTCCAGGAACTCTAAAAATAAATTTAAGTGTTATAAATTATTATGGTTAGATGTACAAATCGCTATTTATGTACAGAAAAATAAAAACCTTTGCAGCACAATATGCACTTATGCATAAAATTTGTGTTACAGAAGATGGGGTTTACGGAGAAGGAAGTGGTTAATTAAAAGAAATGGTAAAACTTGAAAAGGAAGAAGTGTGTAAATTAGAAGTACATTGGTGTAAATATATTTCAAGATGGTAGCATGAAGTTAGGCTAAAAATCATATATAACATTGAAATACCTACAGACAGAATATAACTAGAAAGATAGGAGGTTGGAGATAAGCTTAAGATAAAGTTTATTAACGAAATGAGTTTTATTTAATTATTTATGACAAGTAAATTGTACAAAATATCCCAAAAAGGGGTTTTACTTCTTATAAAGTAAATAAAATTATTAAAAATAGAATATATGATTTGGGAGTTGCTATGACCTTCAATTTAAAATAAAGGAAAATGGATTGGCAGATTTTTCATTCATTCATTTTCTCTTATTTTCCATCTTGTCCTTCTAAAGTAAAAGCTGCAAACGAATTCGCACTAAGATAAAACAAAGAGTAATTGTTCTGTTTTACTTATTATGCAAAGTGATTTTTATATGATTTAGTTTAAAAATAATGATCCTTAATATGCAGCATCATTGAATGATAGACAAAACATTTTCCTACTCCATAAAAAATAGTTAGCATGTTATGATTAGTTTTAAAATAAAAATAAATAAAAAAATAAATAATAATAATAATAATAATAATAATAATAATAAAAACAAATTTAATCATAATTAAAAAATCAGTAACACCTTGGAAAGTGATTAATCTTCTGCCATTCCTGAAGCTGTCGAATCTCGTTTGGGCTAAAATGTGCATTTCCCCAATATAAATTAAAATAGCTGCTTGCACTGTTAACCTCTCGAAAGCCATGAGCCTCCAGTAACATTCTGATTAATTTTGAGTCAGCCTGTAATAGAAAAAGAAAAAAAATTAACGAAGATGAGAAACACAAGATACTTCTATTAGTTGTATTAAATAAAACTGAACAGACTCAATGAGAGAATACTGATCAAATATGCAAATAAGCGAGGTATTATTAAGGAATTATGGTGAAAACGGATTTTAAAAATAAAGCAAAATGTCTAATAAATTAATAAACAAATTAACACAAACAAATCCGTCTGACTAAAAGGTTTTGTAGTTACGCCTTACAGACATGTTAATTTTCTGAAAATAACACACGTTACTTCACCATATCATCAGTAGAAAAAAAATTTAAATTGTTTCATATAATATAACATTTTTGCAAAAGGGTTATTACGATCCCAAAAACTAATCAATAACTCTGCTTACCTGCGAAAATTTGAAAGTCATTTCGTATTTCCTTGCAAGTGAATCTTTCATTTCCTGGTCAAGATAAGAACACTTAAAGAGTAAATAGCCTCCCCGTTTACCTCCGTTGGCATTGTAAGTCCACATAACGTCTTTTTCAAATTTCCAATAGTGCTGTTCTCTGTAAAGAATGAAAATATTATTATTAATAATAAAAACTATTATTTTTATTATTATTATTATTATTATTATTATTAATATTATTATTATTAGATATATGAAAAGAGCACAATTAAAACACTTACTGTTTACTCGTCTTCCCATTAGGGGGTAAACTATCAATGTTTTGGGTTCTGGTTGGAAACCTATTTTTCATTTGTCTTTCAGCTGCTGCTTGGTCTTGCTTTCTTCCAGTTTTATCCTTTTGATCTTTTCCAAATTCTTCATTATTTTCTTTATTAAAATTTCTCTTAGGGCTTCTGGAAACCATTTGGGCTAACTTGTGAGGGCATTCACTTCTTGACCTGCTCATTGTCTGCGAGCGATGATGTAGATGCTCCCTTATTTCCATTGGTACTGCTCTCATAGCTAGTATGTTTGTTGACTCCATTTTGTGTAAGTATAAGCTGACCTGCTTTTGCTTTAAGCTGTGGATTTCTTTCATATGATAAACTTCGGTCATGATTGTGTTTCAATTTACAATATTTTCTGTCTCTTGATCGATCCTTTGAAAAATCTGAGCTGGTTTTCATTCTAGAATCATTCTCTAAAGTAGATGAAGCCTTTCCTAAAAAACGTTTATCAAGGGACTGTGTTCGTTTAAGATCTACCGATGTTGAATCACCGCTTTTGTGTTTTGTGAAAGAGCCTGGACGTCTATGAATGGGCGAAGTTCGATTTGAACTTGAAGACTTGGAATATTGCCTCTCCAAGCTACCTGTTCCCCTAACCGATGATTTGTTGTTATCATCAATACCGCTTTCACCATTTTCTTTAGGCAAATTGCTTAGACTAGAGGCTGAAGGCAATTTCCTTGTCACCCCTTTACTTGGTGTACAACGCTGAAATATTTCAAAGGATCTTCCAGAATCAGTTTTCTGATCTTTAGTACTCGCTTCTACAAGCCCTGAAAACTGCACTTTCTGATCAGACTTTTTAATGCTCTTACTTGGCGAGTTGGCACGCATATTTTGGAACATATTTTTACATTAAATTGTATGGTTAAATGGTATACAAAATATAAATATAAATTTAAAGCTTAATTTCATAAACATACATCAATTTAAAAAGTTTTGACTAGAACTTGTTTGTTTCTCAGAAACGATTATACATACAATAAATATTCAATAAATGGCTTCCTTAAAGTAATGAGTAACAGCGCAAAAATCATTGTAAATGTTTCCATATCTTACATAAAAATATCATACTAGGCTCCAATTCAATTTGAAAATACATTCTTTTAAACATAGCTGCCTCTTAGGCCATAAATGGCAATGAACAATATTATGAGAAAAATTATTTAAAAAAATTAAAGTATAAATTTAATATGAGGGTACAATATATTATTGCTCTTAGAATATATCTATCTGTACTTTATAAATTTATATATAGTTTCTAGTTCTAATTAAAGCAAATATATTTTCAATATTATGCTAAGTATTACAAAAATATAACAATAAGGAAGAAATTATACAATTGCTTTTGAACAATTCTAATGCATAAACTGACTATGGAAATAAAGAGAGAATGATATTATGAGAAGTCTTCAATAATAGACTAAGGAATGACAGAAACACTTTGGTTATTATTTACATTAGATGAGTCATATGGCAATATTCTTAATTTTAAATTAAGAATTTAAATTATTTGCACAATTTAAGTACTTATCATTAAAGGATACAAAAGTAGGTTGTCAAATAAGCTAGTAACAAGAATGAATGAATGAAAAATCAAGGTGGATGATGAGGTTCAAAGGGCATCTCCTCCACACCAAGTTCTTGTGCAGCAATAGTATGACAATTACACTTTTTTTCCAACATTCAACATGTTTCATCTATATATTGCCATAATTTTGTTTTAATTTTTAATGCTGAAAATTAAAAATAAATTATATATATATATATATATATATATATATATATATATATATATATATATATATATATATATATATATATATATATATATATATATATATATATATATATATATATATATATATATATATATATATACCAGTAATTTTTTTTTTTTTTTTTTTTTTTTTTGTGTGTGTGTGTAAAGGGGGGAGGGGATTATAGGAATTTAATGGTTATATTGTGATTCATGAGTTTTCTAAAATATATACTTGAAATCCACAAAAAATTAAAAGAAAATGAAAATAAAAGTAATTTTCACTATCTTCAAAGATTTAATAGGACCTATGTAATAAGTTTTTTGTTTGGTATATTAAAAAATTTGCTAAATGGAACATTATTCTGGTCTACACCCAAAAGGTTGTAAATTTTGACTAATTCTGGGTCAGAGATAATGAAATTTTCCATTAGCTTTTCTTTTCAAGATACAGTGTGTGTGTGAGTACAACAAAAAAGCAATAATTCATGTTTTAATGTAAACCAATAACACTGTCTTCTGTATTGTTTCACATGTTGAAGGTGATGGATGTTGTATAGTATTCAATCTTTATAAGTAGAAGGAAAATGAAATCGTCTTTATTTACAAGGTGTAGAGTATTCAATCTTAATAATAGTAGAAGGAAAATGAAATTGACTATTTATTTACATTCACATATTATCTACTTTAATATAAATACTTATCTGTAACATCTGTTATTAACTCACATAGATACCTTGTTTGTTTAGTCTGCAAAGGTTCTATAATTTTTTTTATTAGGTTTCAAAGATTATTTTTGCTGATAAGGCAATTTCAAATTTCTAATATTTATTTCTATTTTTTCATATGCCAGGTATGTGTGAACAAGGCAGATAACTTTCATCATATTTGTGGTGATATGACTTTTGAATTGCAGGAGCGCAACATAACTACTACTGTCAAAGTCTTTTACTTACGGTATATTTTGGATGCAAGATTGAAGAGCAGGACAAAAAGTGGGCTTTCACATATGCTGCAGTACCTAATCAAGTAAACTATGCTAGTGGTTGAACAGGAAAAGTTAATGCATGCCATTTGCTATCCCAATGACATGGAGAGAACCATCATATTAATAAGGCACTTCTAATTAGAAGAAGGATGCCCCCCCCTCCCAAAAAAAGCAGTCTGTGCAATATTCCAAATATTCCAATCAAGCTACTTGCCCTTTGCCCCACAGAGGACTACCTATTCTTGATGCATTGGAATTGTTTTCACTTGAGTCAGATGAGGTAGATAGTGAAGATAATAAAGAGAATGAGGACTGTAGTCCAGAACCACCAATGTTAAATGATATTGATTTTGACTTAGAATCCTATGAACCATATCTCATAACTCAAGGTAATTGCATGACCTTGCAGGGATTTGGAGTACCTACCCCAAGAATAAGGTACAGCTGTTACAGCAGTGAAGTTTCCTTGAAGTTGGTTTTCAAGTTTCTAAATTTTGTGAATATTAACAGCAACTTAATGCATTCTTTTTTAATAGAAGGTAATCTAGTAACTTGCAACAATATCATTAGTTTGATGGCTGCATTCAAAATTGATCATGATCCATGTGACAAGAAGTTCTTTATAGGATCATTCAGTCTTAAAGCTGTTTTGCTGCATAATGGGAATTTAAAACCATCAATTCCATTGGGTTACGCTGCATGCATGAAACTTATGACAATATCAAGCAGTTGTTGTGATTCATAAACTATGACCATCATAAGTGGTATGTCTGTGAAGTTTTGACTTCAGGTGGTTGCTCTTGTGATGCATTTGCAAGGTACACACAAAGAATTATGGTATGTTTTTTTTTGTTTTTTTTGGTGAGGGGGGGATTGAACTTAAACTTGGAAAATAAATTTCTGTAGGCTAAATAACCCCATATTCCAATGGGGGAGGGAAGCAATGAGATTACCCCCTGTTGGGTATACGGGGTGTTAAAGGTACTCCTATCTCATCCCGGTGCCCAATGGTTCGCTCCCTTTCGCGCTCACCTTCTATCTACACGGAGTAGGCTCTCCTTTACATACATAAAACATTTCTGACACATCTTATAAAAAAAAAAAAAATCAATAATGGCGTCAACTTCGGTAGCCTCGGAGAAGCCACGGGGGGCGGCTTCCAAAAATAGCCCCTCATCCACCCCTTCCCCCATCACCACTTAGGAGTTAGGTGGCCTCCGGTGATGGGGTTGGTGCCACCAGGACACGGCTGCCGGCTTGTCCTGATGCACGGTCTATTTTTTTCATTAATTTCTGCAACATTCGCGGTCTGCACTCTAATTTCCACTTTGTTGAACATCACCTCTCTTCTTCCAGACCTCACCTCTTATTCTTGACCGAAACTCAGATGTTTGAGCGTTCTGATAGCAAACCCTATTCTGTTTCCTCCTACTGTCTCTATCCTCAATTTTCAGCCAAAGGCGGTTGTTGTGCATACGTGCGTCGCAACGATGTCGTTTGTTCTCGTGTCTCTAATTTGGAGTCTTCCGAATTTTCCACCTTATGGCTTAGGCTCTCTTGCCATTCTACGACTAAATTCATTTGTTCTGTTTATTTATCTCCTAATTCTACTGACTATGCTAAATTCTTCGACTATTTAAACTCCAAAATAGAGCACATTCTCTCTTCTCTCCTTTCTCTGAAATCATCATATTAGGTGATTTCAATGTTCACCACCGCCAATGGCTTTCTTCTAGTTCTCATGATACAGCTGGTGAACGTGCCTTCCTTTTCGCTATCCAAAACGACCTTGAGCAGTTGGTGCAGCTCCCTACTCGTATCCCTGATCGTCTTGGAGATGAACCCAACATTCTAGACCTTTTCCTAACTTCTAATCCTTCTCCTTATACTGTTAAACTCTTTCCTCCTCTGGGTTCCTCCGATCACCTTCTTATCTCTGTATCTCTTCTATCTCTTCAAGTCTTCCGCAGGAAAGACCCCCTTCTACGGAAAGGAAACGTTTGTGGCACTTCGGTGCCGCAAGCTGGTCGGACTTGCGGTCGTACTTCTTTGATTTCCCGTGGAATGATTATTGCTTCCGTGGGAGGGGTCCCTCGGAGTGTGCAGAACGCATTACCGAGGTGATTCTCTCTGGCATGGAGGCGTACATTCCATATTTTTTCCCTTCTACTAAACCTAACAAACCTTGGTTTAACTCTGCTTGTTCTCGTGCTATCCGCCGCAGGGATGCTGCCTTCAGGGATTACCATCGTCTTCAAACTCCAGAAACTCACGCTACTTATATTTCATCCCGGAATCGTGCAAAATCTATCCTTCGTAACACTAAAAACTCATTTCTCCGTAGAAAATGCAATAATCTTTCTGGTTCCTCTTCTTCACGTTCTTTCTGGCATTTTGCAAAAATGTCAACTCTAACTTTGCTTCTTCTTTCCCTCCTTTAATATCTTCCGACGGCACAACTGCTGTTTTACCTTCTTCTAAAGCTGAACTCTTCGCTCAAACTTTTGCCTCTAATTCAACCTTAGACGATTCCGGAGCTATTCCTCCTCCTTCAACCCCCTCTAACTCAATTATGCCTAAAATTAGAATTTCTTCTAAAGATGTCATTTCTGCTCTCTCTGAGCTTAATACTAAGAAGGCGTACGGTCCTGATGGTATTCCTCCTGTGGTTCTCAAAACTTGTGCTTCCGAGCTTGCACCCTGCCTTGGTAAACTATTTCGTCTTTGTCTCTCTACTTCAACCTTCCCTTCTTGCTGGAAACGTGCGCTCATTCAACCTGTGCCGAAGAAGGGGGACCCCTCTCAACCCTCCAACTACCGTCCTATTTCTTTAACCTCCGTTCTCTCTAAAGTTTTCGAATCTATCCTTAACAGGAAGATTTGGAAACATCTCAATTCTTCTAATCTTATCTCTGATCGCCAGTATGGCTTTCGTAAGAAACGCTCTCTACGGGTGATCTTCTTTCCCTTCTCTCTGACTCTTGGTCCTCCGCTCTTCGGCATTTCGGTGAATCTTTTGCTGTCGCGCTGGACATATCGAAAGCCTTCGATAGAGTCTGGCACAAAGCTTTGATTTCTAAACTTCCCTCTTTCGGTATCTATCCTTCTCTCTGTGATCTTCTCTCTAATTTCCTTTCCGGTCGTTCTATAGCAGCTGTTGTAGACGGCCACCGTTCATCCTTTAAATCTATTAACAGTGGTGTTCCTCAGGGTTCTGTCCTATCACCTACACTTTTTCTACTTTTCATTAATGACCTTCTCTCTATCACCTCATCTCCTATCCACTCCTATGCTGATGACTCCACCCTTCATTATTCCTTCCAGTTTGAAAAACGTCCCACCCAACAGCAGTTGATAGACTCGAGAAGGGTAGCCTTGGAGCAACTAACCTCTGATCTTTCTCGTATTTCAAATTGGGGCAGAGAAAACATGGTTGTTTTCAATGCCTCAAAAACTCAATTCCTTCCATCTCTCCACTCGACACAATCTTCCACACAACTATGATATCTTCTTCGAAAACACACAACTCAAGCCTTCATCTGTTCTTAATATTCTTGGTGTTTCTTTTTCTCGTGATCTTTCTTGGAAAGATCACATTACTTCTCTTTCTAAACAAGCTTCTAAGAGGTTGGGTGTTCTGAGGCGCCTTCAGAATTACTTCACGCCACCCCAGTTGCTTGCTCTGTATAGGGGTGTTGTTCGCCCCTGTATGGAGTATGCTTCGCACACATCTGGGGTGGTTCCACACATACAGCTCTCCTAGAGAAGGTGGAGTCTAAGGGCATTTTCGTCTCATCAACTCTCCTGCTCTTACTAACTCTCTCCAATCTCTTTCTGCCCGTCGAATTGTTGCGTCACTCTCTCTTTACTATCGCTATTACAACGGACACTGCTCTTCTGAACTCTCTCGTCGCATACCTCCTCCATTGAGAAGAGCTCGTGCGACACACCTTTCTACACATTCTCATCCTTTCTCTGTCCAACTCTCCGACCCCAGACTTAACCGCTATGCTCAGTCTTACATATACTCTACTGGTAAAGTCTGGAACACACTCCCTTCATCTGTTTTCCCAACTTCCTTTGACTTGCATACTTTCAAACGCCGTGTATCTGGACACGTCGGCCACCATCGACCATGATAATAGATCTTTCCCAACTCCGGTGGAATTTGGTAGGCCTCTGGCCTTTGCCCACCGGAGGAAACAAAAAAAATAAAAATAAAAAAAAAAAAAAAAAAAAAAAAAAAAAAAAAAAAAAAATATAATAATATATATATATATATATATATATATATATATATATATATATATATATATATATATATATATATATATATATATATATATATATATATATATATATATATATATATATATATATATATATATATATATATATATATATATATATATATATATATATATATATATATATATATATATATATATATATATATATATATATATATATATATATATATATATATATATATATATATATATATATATATATATATATATATATATATATAGGTATGTTGAAAAAAAATATTTTAACCTGGTAAATGCATGAATTTATTTCATAAAATGGTGTAGGGCCACCTTTCACATATATAATTGCATGAACTCTTCTAGAAATGGACAAATGTAAGTCCTGGATGATGCATAATGGGATGTTATACCATTCCCCATACAAAAGTAAACGAAATTCCAGTAAAGATGCTGGTAGTGGATAGTGATATCGAGCTCTATTCTCCAATATTACCAAGGGGTTCTTTTATAAAAATTTAGTGATTTTGGGGGCATGAAGCTCCACCTGAATGTTCATCAAACCATGACTGGACAGCATGACTTGGATGAATTGGAACCTTATTATCTTGATAAATGGGCACTACTTTCAAAAAAAAACTTTTGTTTCATTAGATGAAACCAGTCACCCAAAATGAGCACATAATCCTTAGCAGTTACTTTATCGCACATGGTGATAATTGGGCTTGCAGATTACCATGATATGGCTTTCCAAGATTTTACGAAACCTCCTCCATGCTTCATCCTGTGGCAAAAGGTAGTCCAGATCATATTCAGGTCGGAGGTTTGGAACAGTTGAAATTCAATTCATCTGATGAAAGGACTGTCTTCCATTATTGGGCAGCTCAATCCTTATAGTGTTTTACCACTCTCTCCATTTTCTGACATCCTTGTCGATTACAAAAGTTTGGCGATTGCAACAAGCCAATGAATATTGAGCCTATTGAGTTCTCTCTTCACTGTTCTTCTCAGGATTTGCAAGACTGGTATCCAGCTTAGGTGTAACCTTTGCAGCAGCTGTTCTCTTATTTTTTGTCATAGACCTTCACACTGCTCACCCATCTCTGTCACTCAATTTTGAATTGTCCATACTAGTGTTATCAAATGATGTTTTCCGAAAACAGGATATATGCCAATATATATAGATACCACATCTGGGAACCAACAATTTTCCCCTCTTTAGAACTCTGCAAACTTTGACATACCTCACTTGTACCAGCATAGAATGTGAAAACAGAGCAACTTTCACTTCCTACAGACGTTATAGGTTTCCTATCCCATGTGACACAAGAGAACCATTGATGAATCTTCTATTCCGAGTTCATGTCAGTCATACTTATTCATTCTTTATTTCTATTGTTTCCATATATTTGTTCAACCCCTGTATATTTACCATATATATATTGATATAGATCTTTATTTAAGGTAATTGTGGTGAGTTAAGAAAAAGGAGAACTTCTTTCTAATTACCTAAAATTCATAAAGAGGTCAAAAGTACTGATTTTAGGTTAAGAAAATTAGAGATAATTTCAACTGAGATTAATTTAATCATAAGGAAGGATTAGAATAACCAACATTCACATAATAATTTACATGAATTTTTTTCAAAAAAAATTTTTTTTTTTAGAAAATTACAGATTTTGTATTAATAAAAGTTTGAAAAAAATTAAAAAAATTTGAAAAAATATTTTTCTGATTCATAAGTGATTTAGCAGGTGTACTTAGCTTGTTAAAGTTTGAAAAAATGTAAGATATAAAATTACCACTACCCTCTGTTCCTGAACATTTCACTCCCCAAATTCTAAAACTAATGATATAAATGTTCAAGAAGATTCTGATAGTGAATAGTGATTTAAGTGAATGAATTTTTTGTTTCCTCTTTTATGTTGCAATCACTTTACAACACCCAATATGTACAAAAGGAATAATAAAATTAAAATCTTAATTTTCTTATATTTTGATTTAATCCACCATTAAGTATTATTTGCAATTAACACCGGCAGGTAATCCCAGTTTTCCCTGATTAGCCAGGATTTGGGGCCCAGGTCGGTCCATAGTAGAGGAGGTGTGCAACTTGTAAGTTCAAAAGAGCAGTGTCCATTGTAATAGAGATAGTACAGAGAGAGTGACACAACAATTTGATAGGCAGAAAGAGATTGGAGAGAATTAATGACAATGGATGAATTGATAAGACAAAAACCTTAGACTCTACCTTTTCAAGGAGAGCTGTACGAAAGAACCATCCTAGATGTGAAGCATACTCCATACAGGGGTGACCAACACCCCTATAAAGAGTAAGCAACAAGGGTGGTGAAAAAATTACCAAAGTGCCTCAGAACACCCAACCTCTTAGAAGTTTTAGAAAGAAAAGTAATGTGTTCCTTCTAAGAAAGATCACAAGAAACAGAACTCTGAGAATATTAAGGATAGATGAAGGTTTGAATTGTGTTTTCATTGATGTCAGAGTTGTATGGAAGATTGTGTCGAATTAGAGTAACTGACTTTTTGAGGCACTGAAAATGAAAATGACCTTGTTTTCTCTGCCCCAATTTGAAATATAAGATCATAGGTTATCTGCTCCAAGGCCACCATTCTAGCTTGAATTAATTACCAAGAAGTACAATGCTTTGTTAAACCATCTTAAAAATTAGTATTTGTTAATTTATTTTTTTCCATTTTTATTATTTTTTAGTTTACAAAATCATTTTCCATGGCTCAATTACCCTAAAAAAATATTTCCTATGAATTCGTCTTCATAGTTTTGATATATATACTAAGAAAAAAATCAGCGACTGTGAAAGACACATTTACCATATATATATATATATATATATATATATATATATATATATATATATATATATATATATATATATATATATATATATATATATATATATATATATATATATATATATATATATATATATATATATATATATATATATATATATATATATATATATATATATATAATATATATATATATATATATATATATATATATATATATATATATATATATATATATATATATATATATATATATATATTTATAATATATATATATATATATATATATATATATATATATATATATATATATATATATATATATATATATATATATATATATATATATATATATATATATATATATATATATATATATATATATTATATTATATATATATATATATATATATATATATATATATATATATATATATATATATATATATATATATATATATATATATATATATATATATATATATATATATATATATATATATATATATATATATATATATATATATATATATATATATATATATATATATATATATATTATATATATATATATATATATATATATATATATATATATATATATATATATATATATATATATAAAGGGGAAAAATTATAACAATTTTCTTGTCACATGATTGTACTATTACTATTACATTTTACTTTCCCAGCATTCACTTTTTACAACCCAAACCTCTTTGACTTTAGACTTCAGAGTCAATCTATCGATAGAAAATAGACTATAAAACACTGCAAACGGGCGGCAATAAACAACGGCGAAAGCGACCAAGCAGTCGCACAGAGTAAATAAAATAGTAGTATATCGATTAGAAAAACAAAAAAAAATGAACTTTGGAAACTGATTAGTTTCATTAGTTTCGACTTTACAAATTCTTTTCTTAAATCATTGTTGTCTATGATTATATTTATTATTTATTTATTATTGATATATTATAACTAAGCAAACCTATTAAATTGAATTTTCATTAGCTGCGATTTTGATTGTTTTGCGATTCTCTTTGCAATGCTATAATAATATTAAGATATAAAATCATAACAAAATTTACCTCATATAAGGAGAATTTTAAACCCAGTATATTTAAATAGTAATCAGGGACGTATTTATCATTGTACTACTGTTAGTACATAACTTTAAATACGTTTCATAAAGACACTATCTATGTAAATTCTGGAAAAAAAATAAAAATTTAAATGTAATGTGAATGTAACTGGATTCATATGTTTTCTTAGGTAAATATTTAATTTCAACTGTATAATTTTTATAAAATTTTAAAGGTCATAAAAATTATTATATAATTTTTAAGTATACAAGGCATTGATGTAATAAAAGAAAAATCTTGCTTGAGCAGAAAAAGAATTTCAAAGTATTATATATATTGAATTGAAAATGGTGATATACTGATTTAACTAGACCTTGAAGATAAGTTATATATTTCTCTTGTGTTATATTTATACATCTTAACTTATGATTTATTCTGACTTCGACTACAACTTAGATTTAACTGAGATGAGATTGCAAATAAAGTCAACCCAACCCGTCAAAGTATGCCCAGTTTTAAAATGAAAACTATACAAGTATTAAGAGGTTAATGTATGTTTGATATTTTTTGAATGTAGTGGTATAAAAACTGTAAATATGCTTTCACTAATTTGTCTAGTGTATATACTTTATATATATTTTTTAAGTTCTCCTTGATAGGAGCAAAGTTTACCATATAAACTTTAATAGGAGTTTGTAGAGTTGGGATTTGTTTTTTGTATCGATGTAGCTCATTTTTCCTAAAATAAACAAACTCCCGGCTGATCATTCTCACTTTTTACCGAATCATCATAGGTGAAAAGAATGTTGAAATCAAAGGATGAACATGAATGGTGAATGTGATTTTCATATTGTGTTGGATACTAAATTAGTCTTAATTCTTATACTCAGGTAGCCTTTTTTTATGCATTAAACTGCATAAAAATAGAGTTTTTTTTTTGCTAGTTCGTTACAAGTCCTCAGAATTCGAAGGTTTAAGGTATGAGTTTTATTTTCCTTTCAAATCTTTCTTATTATCATATCTATTGCCTTCTACTCAAATATATAACTGCGGAACGTTCTTAATTATATTGAATTCGTATATGAAGGAACTTCAAAAGCAACAAAATCTTTTAAAAAAGTTCACAGTAAGTCTCCATTTATTATTTAATTGTAACACTAATTACGACCCTTCTCTTTCAGGTCTTATAATAAAAGCTCAAACCCTGAGTTTTTATAGTGAACGTATGTAGTGGACGTAGAAAATGGAAAACAAGAAATTTTTAAGACACAAAACAGTCAGCTACCCTTTACTGTCAACCGTTGGCCGTCTACCGAGGCACAAACGATAAAGTGACTGACTCAGGTGCTTGAGGGAGCCGGTTCAATTCCGCTTGCGGATATATATATATATATATATATATATATATATATATATATATATATATATATATATATATATATATATATATATATATATATATATATATATATATATATATATATATATATATATATATATATATATATATATATATATATATATATATGTGATGACATCCGCATCCACGGAGCATCCTCATCAATATTAACATCCGCATCAGCATCCGCACTTGCAAAAATTATGCATCCGCATCTGCACCTGACGAAAATTCTTTATCCGCATCCACAAATGAGAAAATATGACATGCGATCCATCACTAATTATAATATATATATATATATATAATATATATATATATATTATATATATATATATATATATATATATATATATATATATATATATATATATATATATTGTAATTTCTTCTAAAGACGTCATTTCTGCTCTCTCTCTAAGCTTAACACTAAGAAGGCGTACGGTTCTGATGGTATCCTTCCTGTGGTTCTCAAAACTTGTACTTCAGAGCTTGCACCCTGCCTTGGTAAACTATTTCGTCTCTGACTTTTACTTCAACCTTCCCTTCTTGCTGGAAAAGTGCGCTCATTCAGCCTGTGCCGAAAAAAGGGGACCCCTCTCAATCCTCTAACTACAGTCACATTTCTTTAACCTCCGTTCTTTCTAAAGTTTTTGAATCTAATCTTAATAGGAAGATTTGGAAACTTCTCAATTCTTCTAATCTTATCTCTGATCGCCAGTATGGCTTTTGTAAGAAACGCTCTACTAGTGATCTTCTTTCCCTTTTCTCTGACTCTTGGTCCTCCGCTCTTCGGAATTTCCGTGAATCTTTTAACAGTCTGGCACAAAGCTTTGATTTCCAAATTTTCCTCTTTCGGAATCTATCCTTCTCTCTGATTTCCTTTCTGGTCGTTCTATAGCAACTGTTGTAGACGGTCACCGTTCATCCTTTAAATCTATTAATAGTGGCGTTCCTCAAGGATCTGTCCCATCCCCAACGCTTTTTCTGCTTTTCATTAATGACTTTCTCTCTGTTACTTCATCTCTATCCACTTTTATGCCGATGATTCCACCCTTCATTACTCCTCCAACAGTTAATAGACGCAAGGAGGGTAGCTTTGGGGCAACTGATTCTGATCCATATTTCATTTCAAATTGGGGCAGAGAAAACATGATAGTTTTCAATGCCACCAAAACTCAATTCTTCCATCTCTCTACTCGACACAATCTTCCACACAACTATGATATCTTCGAAAACACACAGCTCAAGCCTTCATTTATCCTTAATATTCTTGGTATTTCTTTTTCTCGTGATCTTTCTTGGAAAGATCACATAACTTCTCTTTTTAAACAAGCTTCTAAGAGGTTAGGTATTCTGAGTATCCTTCAGAATTTAATTACACCACCCCAGTTTCTTGTTCTTTAAAGAAGTGTTGTTCGCCCCTGTATGGAGTACGCCTCACACATCTAGGGAGGTTCCACTCCACACATACAGCTCTTCTTGAAAAGGTGGAGTCTAGGGCTTTTCATCTTATAATATATATATATATATATATATATATATATATAATATATATATATATATATATATATATATATATATATATATATATATATATAAATTTTAGCTCATAGGAGCTCGTACGGTTTTTACGCTTTGTTATTTATTCACACTTTTATGTACATAAAAATGATTCTATACGTGTTTTATGTTGGGAGATTTGACAAACATTTCGTTTAGTTTTGCGTGTTTATTACCTTATATTATTAAAACCGCTCTGAGGAATGTCTAAATTAGTGAGTGTGACATCATAAGCACGTACTTATGAAAAAAATTATATCTTACGCAAAATTTTTTGTTTTCTTTATATATATATATATATATATATATATATATATATATATATATATATATATATATATATATATATATATATATATATATATATATATATATATATATATATATATATATATATATATAGCGTGCCAGGTACTATCGAAGGCTTTTTGATATTTCTAAGAGTACACCAAAAGATTCACCGAAATTTCGTCTAGCAGAGGACCAAGTGTCAAAAAGAAGAGAAAGAAGAACACCAATAAAGTGTTCCTTACAAAATACTACATTCTCTCATTACATCTTTCGAAATAAATTCACCTAATATTTCCTTATTTAAATTCAACATTAATTGAAATAAAATATAAGCTAAAATTCAAAGTAGAAATTAAAGTAACAAAAGAAACAATATTCTATTTGTAATATTCACACAAAATTCTTGTGTTGCTAGGACAATGCAGTGGTGGTGGAGTACAGAGGAGCACCTGTCCTTATAGAACCTATAGAAAAGAGATAGTCCACGAATGTCACTTCACAGAAATAGAGGGTCGAGTGAGTTTGAAAGTAGGGTACAATTTATTAATTTTTAGCCTTCATCTCAACTCTGTCCAAAAGACGGGCATAATTGGAGCTCTCCCAGCTAAATGAGAGAATAGTACTCCATACAGTGATGGAGAAGACCTTACTTAATTGGAGTATCTGTTTGAAATAAAAAAAAAATCTCAACCTGAATAGAACTCATAGCTTCTTTGGGGACATCTTAATAACTGTTGTGATATGAAAGTTTCAAAGACTATTTTTTGTTTATGTTTTGAGACCAAGAATGTTCTTATTGTTCACAGATAGACGGGAGAGTGGTCGAAAGGAATAGGAAAGTTGAGAGGTGTTTTTGAGTGGAAGAAGGGAAGAAATAGATTTATAAAAAAACTGAATTTCACAAAGTTGAGCTAACCTCTCCAGAAAATCTCTTCCAGATCGACAAGAATAACATGAAAAAGCTGATGTCGAGAGGCAACTCTAGATGCAAAAGAGTGAGCAGTTTTGAAATGAGTGGAAGAATAGAGAGTTGAATTGTCGACATGAGAATGAATGGAGTTAGAAGTGCTGCTGAGAAGATAGTTAATGAAAAGAACAAAATCTTGACGCCACAACTAACAGGAAAAGAGGAAGAGGTCTCTTTATCAATAAGTGCTGATGTGGAACGATCTAAGAGAAAACTAGACAAGTAATCAAAAAGAATGAAGAAACCCAAAGGAAGGGAGCTTAGAGAGTAGTGACACTTGTCATAACCTGTCAAAAGCTTTAGATATGTCAAGTGCCACTACAAAGACTCTACGTACTCCCAAATGGCTGAATAAAATAAATCAGTGAGATGGGAGAGTATTCACCAGTAGCCCTCGAACGTCGCAAGCCGCACTGATGATTTGAAAGAAGGGAATGAGATTCTAGATTATCCAGGAAATAAAAATTGAGGGGAGCTTCAAAGATTCTAGACAGAATACAAGTGAGAGCTATATTACTGTAGTTAGAAGGATTAGAATAGCTACCTTTAGGATTGACTGAATATATGCGCGTTTCCAGCACAGAGGGAAAGTATTAGTATTAAGACATAGGGGATAGAGTTGAACGAAGACAGGGGCTAGCTTAGAAGAACACTCCCACAAAACAAGAGGAAGAATGTTATCCATAGATCTCAGAATCTCATACAATTGACCATGTGTAATTACATGTAGAGACATGAAGCACCAGAGAAGAGAAGGAACAGGATGAGGGATGCTAGAATCGTCTAGGATGGAATTAGATGAAAAAAAGAGTTGCCTTTTCAGAAGAAGTATTAGCGTCAGTATAGTCAGAGTAAATAAGAAGCCAAATAGCAGATTTACAGAAGCTTTAGAGATGTTTTTGGTAAGAGGCTAGAAATTTGTATCAGTAGGAGTATTAGGGAAGTTGTTTAAATTTTGATGTTATCATTAATGAAAGGATTCGAATCTGAATCCGCATCTGAATCCAGATGAGTTTTGAATTTATCGAATTCGAATCTAAATCGAATGGGATTCCAACTAATAATGGAATTTCTCGAATCCGAAACCGAATCCGAATCCAATATATATATATATATATATATATATATATATATATATATATATATATATATATATATATATATATATATATATATATATATATATATATATATATATATATATATATATATATATATATATATATATATATATATATATATATATATATTTTTTTTTTTTTTTTTTTTTTTTTTTTTTTTTTTTTTTTTTTATGCAATACTCCATTTCCCGCATGATGCAGGGTAGAGTCAATTGCAGAAATTTGACATTCCTGCAATTGTACATGGGAATAAAACCTGGTTGAAAGGGTTCCCAGTCCTTAAAACCATGCAAAGAGCTAATCTTCATCTAATTCGACTGCGACGAAATCATCATTCATTATTGACCAGAGGTTACTTCTAACTTAATTCTTTTTTTTTTTTTAAATATTTAATTTTCCATTAATTGTCGAAAGTACTTTGCACCGAAATATATGTTGCTTCACAATTTTTTTTTTTTAATTTCTTTTAATTTACTATTAAAAAAAAATACTGAAATATTATAACGAAATATTAAATTTTTTATTGTGCCTTTGGTCAATATCATTCTTCTCGCAAAACTCCACAAACTCTGCAACTTCAGGGAGAAGATCTTGAAGCTTCCTATTCGGTAGCCTTCTCTTTTAATCTCTTCTCTTTTCTTCTCTTCTCTTCTCCTCTGATCTCTTCTTTTCTCTTTTCTTCTCTTCTCCTCTCCTCCTGTCTTCTCTTCTGACTTCCTTGTGATGTTCCTATCTTTTCTTCTTCCCATCTGCTTCCAAGCACATCCTCTCTCGACGGCAGCCGAATCATATATATATATATATATAATATATATATATATATATATATATATATATATATATATATATATATATATATATATATATATATATATATATATAGTGATGGATCGGATGTCATATTTTCCAATTTGCGGATGCGGATGCGGATGTTGAAAATTGGAGAAGTGCGGATGAGGATGCGGATGTTGAATTTTCGAAAGTGCGGATGCGGATGCGGATTTTGAATTTTCGAAAAGTTTCGGATGCGGATGCGGATATTAATTTTGATGAGGATGCGGATGCGGATGCGGATGTTAATTATATATATATATATATATATATATATATATATATATATATATATATATATATATATATATATATATATATATATATATATATATATATATATATATATATATATATATATATTTTACTATCACCTTTCCCACTTTCGTGAGGTGGTGCCCGCCACAATTCCCTTACAAACATAACTATTCTTACCTTTCAACGCTTTCACCACCTCCCTCCATCTCTGTCTCCACAAATCTTCTACCCTCGTCTAAACTCAAATTCCTTCCATCAAAATCACTCTCACTCCATCCATCCATCTCCACTTCGGCCTTCCCCTCCCCCTACCCTTCCCCTACCCTTCCCCTATCTACATCGGATCTACGTACCTTGCCAACCATTCTGTTCTCTTTCATTCTTCACATATGTCCAAACCATTTTAGCACATCCTCCTCCTCTCTATCAATTACACCCTTCTTCCATTTACACATCTCCCTTATTCTTTCATTTCTAATCCTATCAATCGTTCTCATTTTATATATCGCTCTCAAATCTTTCATCTCAAAGACATTGAAACTTTTTCTCGACCGAGCACTTACCGTCTATGTTTCACACACATACAATACAGAAGGTGAACACATACATTCAAACATTCTTATCTTTATTTCTTTCGAAATTTTTCCTTTCTTCCATACTTTTCTTAGGCCCCCCAATACTTTCATTCCTTCTATCACTCTGTTCTTTATTCCTTTTTCCGTCCCACCCTTACCTTCCACCCAACATTACTAGATATTTGAATTCATTCACCTCCTCAAGTTTCCATTCTCACACTTCTACAAACCCATTCCTCCCTCCACATTTCCTCATCCCCACCTCCAATCCTCATAACTTTATTCTTCGCTGGATTGAATTTCAATCTCGTGTTTGCACATTTCCCTTCAAACTCTCTCACAAGTATTCTTTTCTCCAGATTCTGCCACCAACACATGCCGCATCATCTGCAAAAAGTAAAACATTCACTTCACATTCACCATCCATATTTCTCAACGTAATACTCTTCCCTTCTCTCTCCATTTTTCTAAGTAAACCATTCATCAATAGATTAAAAAACATGGAGATATTACAAACCCCTGTCTCAATCCCACTCCTATGCTAAACCAATCCGAAACCACTCACTCTTGATCTACAATTCGTATATATATATATATATATATATATATATATATATATATATATATATATATATATATATATATATATATATATATATATATATATATATATATATATATATATATATATATATATATATATATATATATATATATATATATATATATATATATATATATATATATATATATATATATATATATATATATATATATATATATATATATATATATTAGTGATGGACCGGATGTCATATTTTCTAATTTGCGGATGCGGATGCGGATGCGGATGTTGAATTTTTGAAAGTGCGGATGCGGATACGGATGTTGAATTTTCGAAAATGCGGATGCAGATGCCATCACTAATATATATATATATATATGATGTGTGTGCGTACGTGCGCACACATGTAATTAGAAACACTAGCATCTTAGCGGAGGATGAATAATAACATTTCTTTCCAGATGCCACGATAATGAACAGATGTTATATTTCTTTCTGAGTCATAAATAAAACTAGTCATTTAAATTTTAAGGTCGTTGTGCCACAGCGTAACACTATTTGAAAGATAACTCTAAGATAGCTAATTGTGTGTGTGTGTGTGTGTGTGTGTGTGTGTGTGTGTGTGTGTGTGTGCGTATATATATATATATATATATATATATATATATATATATATATATATATATATATATATATATATATATATATATATATATATATATATATATATATATATATATATATATCTACTTTACGATGACAATAACCGCAGTTAATAAGCTAGAAAATATAGATCAATTGCGGGAAAGCAAAGAAGTCTTGCCACTCCTGTGGTGGAATCACTGCATGTTGCAGCTGAAAATCAACATGCCCTGCGTTTTACCGCTGAGCTATCCACAAAGCCAAAAAGCCAAAGGTGACAAGTCTTCTTTGTTTTCTCGCAATATATATATATATATATATATATATATATATATATATATATATATATATATATATATATATATATATATATATATATATATATATATATATATATATATATATATATATATATATGATAATATTGACCATATTAGATTTCCAATATAGTGCTTTTGAAGCACTGCCCATCTGAACACCTCCCACTTCCTCTCACCCCTTCCCACCCCCGCCTATCATTGAGGTTATGGGATTATATTTGTGTTGTTCTTCATTCTCTCTAGGCTTCAGAAAAAGATGTAATTTGGATATTTAGACTTTTCAAATTAAAATTAACATACTACTGCTGCTAATACTAGAATCCTGTTAATAATAATAATAATAATAATAATAATAATAATAATAATAATAATAATAATAATAATAATAATAACAAAACGATTACTTATTTCACTTTTTCAATTAAGGATTTGTGTCAATGTCATTAACATTTTTCGTGGAAAAAACAGGTGCGTGCATGAGATTATATATATATATTAGTGATGGCATCCGCATCCGCATCCGCATCCGCATGCGAGGATGCGGAGCATCCGCACAAAAATCAACATCCGCATCCGCATTTTCGAAAATTCAACATCCGCATCCGCATCCGCACTTTCGGAAATTCAACATCCGCATCCGCATCCGCATCCGCATCCGCATCCGCATCCGCAACTTTTCGAAAATTCAATTTCCGCATCCGCATCCGCAAATTAGAAAAATATGACATCCGATCAATCACTAATATATATATATATATATATATATATATATATATATATATATATATATATATATATATATATATATATATATATATATATATATATATATATATATATATATATATATATATATATATATATATATATATATATATATATATATATATATATATATATATATATATATATATATATATATATATATATATATATATATATATATATATATATATATATATATATATATATATATATATATGCGAATTGTAGATCAAGAGTGAGGGTGAAGACAGAACTATCGGATTGGTTTAGCATAGGAGTGGGATTGAGACAGGGGTTTGTAATATCTCCATGTTATTTAATCTATTGATGAATGGTTTTCTTAGAAAAATGGAGAGAGAAGGGAAGAGTATTACGTTGAGAAATATGGAGGGTGAATGTGAAGTGAATGTTTTACTTTTTGCAGATGATGCGGCATGTGTTGGTGGCAGAATCTGGAGAAAAGATGAGAATACTTGTGAGAGAGTTTGAAGGGAAATGTGCAAACAAGAGATTGAAATTCAATCCAGCGAAGAATAAAGTTATGAGGATTGGAGGTGGGGATGAGGAAATATGGAGGGAGGAATTGGTTTGTAGAAGTGTGAGAATGGAAACTTGAGGAGGTGAATGAATTCAAATATCTAGTAATGTTGGATGGAAGGTAAGGGTGGGACGGAAAAAGGAATAAAGAACAGAGTGGTAGAAGGAATGAAATTATTGGGGGCCTAAGAAAAGTATGGAAGAAAGGAAAAATTTCGAAAGAAATAAAGAAAAGAATGTTTGAATTTATGTGTTCACCTTCTGTATTGTATGTGTGTGAAACATAGACGATAAGTGCTCGGTCGAGAAAAAGTTTCAATGCCTTTGAGATGAAAGATTTGAGAGCGATATATAAATTGAGAAGGATTGATAGGATTAGAAATGAAAGAATAAGGGAGATGTGAAAATAGAAGAAGGGTGTAATTGATAGAGAGGAGGAGGATGTGCTAAAATGGTTTGGACATATGTGAAGAATGAAAGAGAACAGAATGGTTGGCAAGGTACGTAGATCCGATGTGGATAAGGGAAGGGTAGGGGGAGGGGAAGGCCGAGGTGGAGATGGATGGATGGAGTGAGAGTGAGAGATTTTGATGGAAGGAATTTGAGTTTAGACGAGGGTAGAAGATTTGTGGAGACAGAGATGGAGGGAGGTGGTGAAAGCGTTGAAAGGTAAGAATAGTTATGTTTGTAAGGGAATTGTGGCGGGCACCACCCCACGAAAGTGGGAAAGGTGATAGTGAAATATATATATATATATATATATATATATATATATATATATATATATATATATATATATATATATATATATATATATATATATATATATATATATATATATATATATATATATATATATATCATCCGCATCGGCATCCGCATCCGCATCCTCATCAAAATTAACATCCGCATCCGCATCCGCATCCGCATCAAAATTAACATCCGCATCCGCATCCGCATCCGCATCCGAACTTTTCGAAAATTCAACATCCGCATCCGCATCCGCATCCGCACTTTCGAAAATTCAACATCCGCATTCGCATCCGCATCCGCACTTTCGAAAATTCAACATCCGCATCCGCATTCGCATCCGCACTTCTCCAAAATTCAACATCCGCATCCGCATCCGCATCCGCAAATTAGAAAATATGACATCCGATCCATCACTAATATATATATATATATATATATATATATATATATATATATATATATATATATATATATATATATATATATATATATATATATATATATATATATATATATATATATATATATATATATATATATTATGTTATATGTGTGTGTGTGTGTGTGTGTGTGTGTGTGTGTGTATGTGTGTGTGGTATGTATGTTATGATCGACTTTTTTTTATTGATGGTAGTCTATCTGTTACTCAGTACCAACCTACCCACTCTTATGCTCTTTCTTACCCACACAAACAGAAATATCTATTAAAAAGACACAACTTGAGTCATCCCGGAGCGGAGCTAAACCTTTTCATATTTCTTTTTCATTCTTTTTGCAATCTAGTTTTTAAGAGGTAGAGTTCACTGAGATTCCTTCAGGATTCCTTTTCATAATTAAAGTTGCTTCATCTGTATAGGGTTGTCGTTCGACCTTGTATGGAGTACGCATCATATATCTGGGGTGGTTTCATTCACACAGATCTTCTTGAAAGGGTGAAGTCTAGGGCTTTTTTACTTACCAGTTCTACTATTCTAAATGAATATCACAATTTCTTCACTCTTAAACCAACACTATTAAAACAAACGCTTCTCTTCTGAACTCACTAATGGCATACCTCCTCTTTTAAGGATAATTAGTGCGACTCCTTTATCTACAAAATTTCACTCATTCTTTCTCAGTCCAACCCTTTCACCCCATGCAATACATACTTCAAAATTCATTCATACATGTATTCTACTGGTAAAATCTGGAACACACTCTTCCCTTTCTATTTCTCTCAATTTCTTTAACTTACAAACTATCAAATGCTGTATATGCATCGTTACAAGTCGGCCTTTGATTGTTGCGACTGGCATTGCTCAATTTTGGTGGATTGAGTATAAGCTTCTTTTAGTGATTTTATATATATATATATATATATATATATATTATATATATATATATATATATATATATATATATATATATATATATATATATATATATATATATATATATATATATATATATATATATATATATAATATATATATCAAAGGCTGATCCGTGACCTGGTTGCAGGTTTGTGCAACCACCATTATGTACAACTAGCTAGTGTATAACTGTTATTTATTACTTTTTATTTCTTAATTTTTTTAATAGGATTGAATATTTAATAAATTACTTATTATAATAACACTCCAATGAAGAGCTATTTAACGTAAAAAAAAAAAGTCATACAATTTTGATTAGTTATTTAAAACGAGAAAATAGCGTGTGTATTTTGCAAAAACTTTGCAAACGGATGCTTAATATAACGGACTAGAGAATTCTGTATGCACAATTACTGCGCGAGCGTTTCTATTCTAACAATATGGTTTGCAAATGAAATGCGAACCTTCCTTTATAGGTTTTAGCCTACGAACATTTTGAAAGAAATCTTAAGAAAAGTTTATATTGAAATTCCCAAATCCGAGCGAAATTCCGACTAAATCCGTGTGAAATCCTGGCTGAATTCCGACTAAATCCGGGGCAAGCCCGAAAATCGTGGCGTAAAGGTAGAAAATCGCGGAAAATTGGTCAAAATTGATGGAAAATTTGGTTAAGAATGGTTAAAGTTGATGAAAAATTTGTGAAAAATGGTGAAAATTGATAGAAAATTGGTGAAAATCGATGCGTAAAGGTATAAAAATGGTGAAAATTGATGGAAAAATAGTGAAAATCGTTGCGCAAAGGTAGAAAAATCTTGGAAATGTTGGAAATTGGGGAAAAATTTTTTGAAATTTTTTTTTTAAGTTGGAGAAAAACTACGTTTTTCAGGTCCGGTTATCCGGTTTGAAAACCGTTCCATCTAAGATAGTGCTAGTATTACTACTTATATATATATATATATATATATATATATATATATATATATATATATATATATATATATATATATATATATATATATATATATATATATATATATATATATATATATATATATATATATATATATATATATATATATATATATTATGGATACAATATAATAAATTATCAACATTCACAGATTAATCTATATTCACAGTAATGTTTGTACATATTTTTTGTTTTTAATAACTGACAGAATAGGGTCGAGACTCTAATACACCTACCAGAGAACAAAGGCTAACAGAAATCATCTTCCACATCAAAGACAATACGTCAATATACACAAAAATTAAAAATCTTTATATCAAAGGAAAGAAGAAGGAAAAAAAAATGAAGAAAACACACTGTACGAAAGAATAAGCATAGAATTATGGTCTGGGGTCAGAGACGAACAGAAAAATGGTGAGAATGAGTTGAAAGACAAGCCACAAAAGGTATCCTAAAGGAGCAATGTCCATCGCAACTGTGACAGTAAAGAGGAGATGGATTGACCTAATCCCCCACGTAGTTCTGAAAATTATCATTCATCTCATCGAATAAAGGATATTTGACAAGACTAAATATAATCTGTTAGCAGATACTGTATTGGTACATATATAATTAACCTTACAAGTAAGGTAAATTTTCTTACATATATAACTTTGTCTATTTATGACGTCAAACTTATGACAGTATGATATCAAAAATAAAGACTACTATGACTTATTTTATACACCATTGCAAAGGTACAAAATTAATGAACAGATGTTTAAAGTGAGAGCCACCGAACGATTGGAATGTTATCAAATTAAAACTTTATAAGAGTAGCAAAACTCTAATTAAAAATAAAGATAAAAAATAGAAAATAAGAAAAATAAATAAAAAAAAAAATAGTTTGAAACTTTTAAAAAATGAACTGTAAAATTTTCAGATTGCTTTAAGCCCAGAACAATTAAAAACTTTTAAAAGTCAAAATCTTTATTTTATTTTTACCTAAAAATATAAAGGAAGAGAAAGTGAGGTTTAATGTAAGTCAAATATATCTAGGCTTTAAATTAATAAATATTCTTTTCCAAAAAAAAGTGATCCACAATGTTTTTTTTGTTATAACAATGGGAAAGAAATCAACCTTCACCAATTCTCAAATGACCACAAAAAAAAGATAATAAGAGTTTAATGGATTAAAAAAAAAAGAGAAAAAGAAAAAAAGTAATAACGAAGGTAAGTAAAAATTCAATCATGTGGAAAAGCAGCTTAAGGATATATATATATATATATATATATATATATATATATATATATATAATATATATATATATATATATATATATATATATATATATATATATATATATTATATATATATATATATATATATATATATATTTATTTCGCCTCTGGTGGGCAAAGGCCAGAGGCCTACTAATGTTTCAGCAGAGTTGGGGGAAAGTCGGGAACATGGTCAAATCAAAGGCCGACATGACCTTATACACGGCGTTTGAAGGTGCCTAAGTCATAGGAAGTTGGGAAAATAGATGAAGGAAGTGTGTTCCAGATTTTACCAGTAGAGTACATGTAAGATTGAGCATAGCGGTTAAGTCTGGGGTCAAAGAGTTGGACAGAGAAAGGATGAGACTGTGTAGAAAGAAGAGTCGCACGAACCCTTCTTAATGGAGGAGGTATGCGACGAGAGAGTTCAGAAGAGCAGTGTCCATTGTAATAGCGATAGTATAGAGAGAGTGACGCAACATTTCGACGGGAAGAAAGAGATTGGAGAAAATTAGTGAGAGCAGGAGAGTTGATAAAGCGAAAAGCTCTAGACTCCACCTTTTCCAGGAAAGCTGTATGAGTGAAACCACCCTAGATGTGTGACGCATACTCTATACAGGGGCGAACAACACCCCTATACAGAGCAAGCAACTGGGGTGGTGTGAAGAAATACTGAAGGCGCCTCAGAACACCCAACCTCTTAGAAGCTTGTTTAGAAAGAGAGGTAATGTGATCTTTCCAAGAAAGATCACGAGAAAAAGAAACACCAAGAATATTAAGAACAGATGAAGATTTGAGTTGCGTGTTTTCGAAGAAGATATCGTAGTTGTGTGGAAGATTGCGTCGAGTAGAGAGATGGAGGAATTGAGTTTTTAGGCATTGAAAACGACCATGTTTTCTCTGCCCAAATTTGAAATGAGAGATAGATCAGAGGTTAGTTGCTCCAAGGCCACCCTCCTTGCCTCTATTAACTGTTGCTGGGAGGGGCGCCTATAAAAAGGAAAAGAGTAATGAAGGTTGGAGTCATCAGCATAAGAGTGGATAGGAGATGAAGTAATAGAGAGAAGGTCATTAATGAAAAGGAGAAAAAGTGTTGGGGGATAGGACAGATCCTTGAGGAACACCACTATTTATCGGATGAACGGTGGCCGTCTACAACAGCTCCTATAGAACGACCAGAAAGGAAATCAGAGAGAAGGCCACAGAGAGAAGGATAGATTCCGAAAGAGGGAAGTTTGGAAATCAAAGCTTTGTGCCAGACTCTATCGAAAGCCTTCGATATGTTCAGCGCCACAGCAAAATATTCACCGAAATGCAAAAGAGCGGAGGACCAAGAGTCAGAGAGAAGGGAAAGAAGATCTCCAGTAGAGCGTTTCTTACGAAAGCCATACTGGCGATCAGAGATAAGATTAGAAGAATTGAGATGTTTCCAAATCTTCCTGTTTAGGATAGATTCGAAAACTTTAGAAAGAACGGAGGTCAAAGAAATAGGACGATAGTTAGAGGGCTGAGAGAGGTCCCCCTTCTTCGGCACAGGCTGAATGAGCGCACGTTTCCAGCAAGAAGGAAAGGTTGAAGTAGAAAGACATAGATGAAGTAGTTTACCAAAGCAGGGTGCAAGATCGGAAGCACAAGTTTTGAGAACCACAGGAGCAATAATATCAGGACCGTACGCCTTCTTAGTGTTAAGCTCAGAGAGAGCAGAAATAACATCTTTAGAAGAAATTCTAATTTTAGGCATAATCGAATTAGAGGGGGTTGAAGGAGGAGGAATAGCTCCGGAATCGTATAAGGTTGAATTAGAGGCAAAAGTTTGAGCGAAGAGTTCAGCTTTAGAAGAAGGTAAAACAGCAGTTGTGCCGTCGGCAGATATTAAAGAAGGGAAAGAGGAAGAAGCAAAGTTAGAGTTGACATTTTTTTGCAAAATGCCAGAAAGAACGTGAAGAAGAGGAACCAGAAAGATTATTGCATTTTCTACGGAGAAATCTATCAGCTCCTGTGCTGATGACTTCCTTCATTATTCCTTCCAGTTTGAAAAACGTCCCACCCAACAGCATTTGATAGACTCGAGAAGAGTAGCCTTGGAGCAACTAACCTCTGATCTTTCACTTATTTCAAATTGGGACAAAGAAAACATGGTTGTTTTCAATGCCTCAAAAACTCAATTTCTTCATCTCTCCACTCGACACAATCTTCCACACAACTATGATATCTTCTTCGAAAACACACAACTCAAGCCTTCATCTGTTCTTAATATTCTTGGTGTTTCATTTTTCTCGTGATCTTTCTTGGAAAGATCACATTACTTCTCTTTCTAAACAAGCTTCTAAGAGGTTGGGTGTTCTGAGGCGCCTTCAGAATTACTTCACGCCACCCCAGTTGCTTGCTCTATATAGGGGTGTTGTTCGCCCCTGTATGGAGTATGCTTCGCACATCTGGGGTGGTTCCACACACACGGCTCTCCTAGAGAAGGTGGAGTCTAGGGCATTTCGTCTCATCAACTCTCCAGCCCTTACTAACTCTCTTCAATCTCTTTCTGCCCGTCGAATTGTTGCGTCACTCTCTCTTTACTATCGCTATTACACCGGACACTGCTCTTCTGAACTCTCTCGTCGCATACCTCCTCCATTGAGAAGAGCTCGTGCGACACGCCTTTCTACACAGTCTCATCCTTTCTCTGTCCAACTCTTCGACCCCAGACTTAACCGCTATGCTCAATCTTACATATACTCTACTGGTAAAGTCTGGAACACACTCCCTTCATCTGTTTTCCCAACTCCTTTGACTTGCATACTTTCAAACGCCGTGTATCTGGATACGTCGGCCTCCATCGACCATGATTATAGATCCTTCCCAACTCTGTTGGAATTTGGTAGGCCTCTGGCTTTTGCCCACTGGGGGAGATATATATATATATATATATATATATATATATATATATATATATATATATATATATATATATATATATATATATATATATATATATATATATATATATATATATATATATATATATATATATATATATATATATATATATATATATATTATATATATATATATATATATATATATATATATATATATATATATATATATATATATATATATATATATATATATATATATATATATATATATATATATATATATATATATATATATATATATATATATATATATATATATGGTAGCATGCGCACCCGCATACGCGTAGTATCCTCATTAAAATTAACATCCGCATCTGCATTTGCGAAAATTCAACATATGCATCCGCATCTGCACTTCGAAAATTCATCCTCCGCATCCGCACTTGACGAAAATTCTATAGCCGCATCCGCAAATGAGAAAAATATGACATGCGATCCATCACTAATTTATATATATATATATATATATATATATATATATATATATATATATATATATATATATATATATATTATATATATATATATATATATATTATATATATATTTTTTTTTTTTTTTTTTTTTTTTTTTTTTTTTTTTTTTTTTTTTTTTTTATTTTAATTTTTCCCAAAGTTCCAAGTGGAAAAAGTATTAATTAATTAGTGCCACAGACCCAATCTTCATTTTCCTACTGTACCCAAACAAAAAATATATTTAAAACTTCTGTATATAGGATCACTTATATCTCAATTTAATAGAAATATTCTTACTATAATTGAAGTTACATTCCCGCAACGCCAATTCATTCTTATAATTATAACTCCCTCTCAATTTATAGTTTTTTTCAGACACAAAGAATCTCACCCAATGTTTCTCAGATCCTCTTTTTTTTATTTATTTAAGTGTACCAGCTGTGATGTGGCATATGTAGGCCAAACTGGTCTACAATTAAAAGTGAGGAATGATAAGCATAGAGGAGTTTCCTTCGGAACAGACCATCCTCTTTGCTCTCCTGTACATTCTGCCATAAAAGACCATGGACATACCCATCCTTTTTATTCTTATTATTTCTCTATACTTCAACATAAAACTTCCCTTTTTGATCGTAGGATTTTGAAGTTTTATATATATATATATATATATATATATATATATATATATATATATATATATATATATATATATATATATATATATATATATATATATATATATAATATATATATATATATATATATATATCAGAGGGGGGAATTTCGCAATAGCGAACTAAAAAAAAAAGCGAAATTGCGATTGCGATAATTTTCAAAAAGTTGCGGAATGCCAAAAAATTATGGTCCGCTATCGCAATTTTCCAAAAATCGATGAAATTTCCAAAAAATGAAAGAATATTCTTGAAGCGTGGAGAAACTTCTAGATTAACCATAACTAGTATTACCCATTCATAATATAGTGTAGATCAGCTTGCTGTAACTGGTTGATCATTTTAATCAATTATTTAATTAACAATTCACATCGTGTAGTAATTAACTGATGCTACGTGACAATTGTCAGGTTTTTCGTGCCTTTTTTGTTTCTTAAACATTTGGTAGTAGTCTTCCACTAAAGGTAAATTTTTGTAGCGCAATTCTTGGCGTTCTTATGTATATTTACGTTATTTCCTTCACACTATTCGATTTGTTTTCTTAAATGTGTAATTTACGAATTAATCCTTAATTTGTTAAAAATCAATTTAATTTTTTAGGTTACTTCCAAATGGCACGACATAAGTAGCTACTTGGTAATTTTCTTCCCTTTTAAAACCAGCGGAGCACTATTTTTCGCGTCTTTTTAGCTTTAGTGTTTTCAACCAGAGGTTCTGTTCAATTCTCTTTGCTTCATTCAACTTTACCACCTTGTTTCATAAATTTACCTTCATTATTATTATATGTTAGAATTCCATTTGTTTGCTGCAAATTCAGTTTTAACGGTACCATCTGTCTTGATTTATCGTTTGCGGCACTTCACGTCAATAGTGAGTGCCTCCCCGAAAGGCATATATATATGTATATATATATATATATATATATATATATATATATATATATATATATATATATATATAATATATATATATATATATATATATATATATATATATATATATATATATATATATATATATATATATATATATATATATATATAATAGCATTACAGTATTAATTTCAGAGATAAATAAATTAGTATATAGGTATTGCATAAAAAAAAAGGAAAAAAAAATTACAATTTACCTATTTCGAATTTGTTGTGTCAGGAAACTAATTTATTCCATGTGACTTAGAGTTCAATAAATATACATTTTGACTTATTATGTCATTAAATGAGAGAATTTATAGGTATAATACTGTAAGTAAAACTGACCTAGATAATATAAAAGCTTGATTAGGCAAAACTAGTTTCAAATTTTTATTGAAAATGTAAATGATTTTATAGTAAATCGAAACTCGACTTGCCGGATAAAATTCCTTTAGAATTTGTTCTAAAATTTCACGAAACATTTATGTAATAAAACACATTCTTTTAAAAACAATCCTTAAGTGTTTTCCATTAAATATAAATAACAATAACATATATATATATATATATATATATATATATATATATATATATATATATATATATATATATATATATATATATATATATATATATATATATATATATATATATATATATATATATATATATATATATATATGCAATGACACGTCACCCACTCATGGGGCGAAGAAGCTCCAGACTAGTATACTGCAAGCCTTTGAGAAGAAGGCCTTTGAGGGCTGGAGGGAGCTCAGAGTAAAGAGGACCACTCCTCTGTCTGTGGACCTATTCCCCCCTCAGCACAGAGAGGCCTGAGTTGATCTTTTCAACAGGTATAACACCCTTGTTCCCTCCTCTGCGGCTGAAGCGAGATTATTCTGCTTGGACTCTGTATCCTCAGGTCCAAGAAGTCATTCCTGACTGATGAGAACTTTGAGAAGAAGGTGTTCGTCAATGGAAATATGCCCCTCTTGAAGGGAGGAGAACAACAATAATAATGACAACGAGAATGTATAATTAAGTTAGGTTAGGCCAGATTATGCAATAATAAGTTACGTTAGATCAGATTCTATAATAAATAATAATTATATTACCAAATATTTTCTATTACTTAAATGATTAAATTCCAATAATACCATGTTGCCTTTTAAAAGCACATAAGCTTTATATATATATATATATATATATATATATATATATATATATATAATATATATATATATATATTATATATATATATATATATAATATATATATATATATATATATATATATAATATATATATTACAGATCGCCACCACTCATGGGCAGAGCCCTTTTCAAGGAGAGGCACACACAGGAAGAAAACTCACTCAAACACACACCAAACGCACATCCCTCATGTGGGTACAGACGAAAGCCTTGAAGAGTGGAAGATTAAATGCAGGAGGAAAAATAGACGATGGTAAAGAGTTCCACAGAACAGAGGTGGCTGGAAAGAAGGAGGCACCACAACGAGCTAGCCTGGGGTTTCCCACTTCCACACAAAATTGGTACGAAAGCAAGGCACCCCTTGTGCAACAAGGACGACGCAACGGTGGAGGAATGCGAGAGGTCAATTCCCTCGAGCACCTGCCATTGTAGTACCTATAGAAAAGAGATAGTGTGCCAACGTCCCGTCGCAGAGATAGGGGGTCAAGAGAGTTTGAAAGTAAGGGACATTTATTAATTTTTTATCTTTAGACTCAATCGTATCCATAAGAGAGGAGGAGCCGGAGCCCCCCCAGATGTGAGAACAGTACTCCATACAAGGGCGAATTATACCCTTATATATTTGGAGTAACTGCTCAGAAGAAAATTCTCACAACCTGAGCAGAATTCCCAGCTTCTTAGAGGCCGCTTTAGCAATCATTGTGATATGTGGTTCCCAAGACAGTTTATTGTTTATGTTTAGACCAATAATGTTAATGTTATTTTATTTACAGGTGAGATGGGAGAACCATCGTAGAGGATATGAAAGTTGGGAATTGTGATAGCGGAATGTGCAAATAAAAATTGCGGAACGCAATTGCGGACGCCCACTTCTGATATATATATATATATATATATATATATATATATATATATATATATATATATATATATATATATATATATATATATATATATATATATATATATATATATATATATATATATTATAGTGATGGCATACGCATTCGCGTCCTCATCAAAATTGACATCCGCATCCGCTGTCGAAAATTCAACATCCGCATCCGCATTTTCGAAAATTCAACATCCGCATTCGCACTTGACGAAAATTCTATATCCGCATCCGCATCCGAAAATGAGAAAAAATAACTTCCAATCCATCACTAATATATATATATATATATATATATATATATATATATATATATATATATATATATATATATATATATATATATATATATATATATATATATATATATATATATATATATATATATATATATAGTATATCAAAAAATTGTCAAAACTTAAGACCCCTTTAATGACTATTTCTCATAGTTTAAAAATTGTAAAATTTTAAGATATTTACTTAAATTGGCTATTTTTTTATAAAGTAATTTCAAAGTTCTTCTGTCTGAGAGTTTTTTAGGCTTTAAAAATGCATAAAAAATTAATCGTTTTATATTTATCATTTATATTTACATAGCCAAAAAATTTGAATTTGATATGATTAAGCCAAAATATACATTAATAGAATTTTCATAATATATATATATATATATATATATATATATATATATATATATATATATATATATATATATATATATATCCTAATGCATCTTGTTTGTTTTAAGAAGAAAAAATAAACAAAAGATACGTCTAGGTTTAAAATTAAATTGTATATTTATGAAAGTTTAATATAAATATTTTATGAGGGAAAGTTGTAGGAACTTTAATGCAAATGATTAAATATATATATATATATATATATATATATATATATATATATATATATATATATATATATATATATATATATATATATATATATATATATATATATATATAATATATATATATATATATATATATAAAAATATAAAATAATATATAAAAAAAAATAATATATATATATATATATATATATATATATATATATATATATATATATATATATATATATATATATATATATATATATATATATATATATATATATATATATATATATATATATATATATATATATATATATATATATATATATATATATATATATATATATATATATATATATATATATATATATATATATATATATATATATATATATATATATATATATATATATATATATATATATATATATATATATATATATATATATATATATATATATATATATATATATATATATATAATATATATATATATATATATATATATATATATATATATATATATATATATATATATATATATATATATATATATATATATATATATATATAATATATATAATAGTATATATATATATATATATATATATATATATATATATATAATATATATATATATATATATATATATATATATATATATATATATATATATATATATATATATATATATATATATATATATATATATATATATATATATATATATATATATAATATATATATATATATATATATATATATATATATATATATATATATATATATATATATATATACCTAACGAAATTAAAGCTTAGAGTACGCATGTTACTATGTAAGTTTGCCTAAATATGCATGAATTAATTCACCAATATGTATGTATGTATTTTTGTAGATATTTTAGAGAAAGGTTAAAACAATTAAATATTATGTATATAAAAATGTATGTATGTGAAAGGGTAGTAGGGGCAGGGGGGGGGAGACTAGTAGGGTCATAAGAACTCCTCCTCCCAAAATTTTGTTGCATTTAAGCCCATCGACCTTAATTCAGTGCCAAAAAATTTGTTACAGCTTTTCCTCCACATTTTGGATCGCTACAACCATATACTAATATATATATATATATATATATATATATATATATATATATATATATATATATATATATATATATATATATATATATATATATATATATATATATATATATATATATATATATATATATATATATATATATAGAAGGGTTTATTTGCAGAATCTCCATTTACTGAGGCAATCAAGCGGAAAAGATATTAAGACGGTTTGTTAATAATATTATTATTATTATTTATTATTATTATTATTATTATTATTATTATTATTATTATTATTAGTTATTATTATTTTCATTATTATTATTATTATTATTATTATTATTATTATTATTATTATTATTATTACAGGTAAAGAAAATAATTTTACTAAAGTGAAAATTTTTTTAAAAAAAAATTTATTATAATATATATATATATATATATATATATATATATATATATATATATATATATATATATATATATATATATATATATATATATATATATATATATATATATATATATATATATATATATATGGGAATAATACTACCTTATGAAATATTCATTTTTTATTTATAAATAGTAAAAAAATTTTACAAAAACATTTTATACTTCTCATTCACGTGAAAAGTTATTAGAGAGAGAGAGAGAGAGAGAGAGAGAGAGAGAGAGAGAGAGAGAGAGAGAGAGAGAGAGAGAGAGAGAGAGAGAGAGAGAGAGAGAGAGAGAGAGAGAGAGAGAGAGAGAGAGAGAGAGAGAGAGAGAGAGAGAGAGAGAGAGAGAGAGAGAGAGAGAGAGAGAGAGAGAGAGAGAGAGAGAGAGAGAGAGAGAGAGAGAGAGAGAGAGAGAGAGAGAGAGAGAGAGAGAGAGAGAGAGAGAGAGAGAGAGAGAGAAAATAGCGTGATGAAAGGGAAGATTACTTTGATTATTTGTATTTATAGACTTTATTGAACTCACTCTTGAAAGATCGAAGTTCACACACACACACATACCTACATACTTACTCTAGGAGAGCCGTGTGTGTGGAACCACCCCAGATGTGCGAAGCATACTCCATACAGGGGCGAACAACACCCCTATATAGAGCAAGCAACTGGGGTGGCGTGAAGTAATTCTGAAGGCGCCTCAGAACACCCAACCTCTTAGAAGCTTGTTTAGAAAGAGAAGTAATGTGATCTTTCCAAGAAAGATCACGAGAAAAAAAACACCAAGAATATTAAGAACAGATGAAGGCTTGAGTTGTGTGTTTTCGAAGAAGATATCATAGTTGTGTGGAAGATTGTGTCGAGTGGAGAGATGAAGAAATTGAGTTTTTGAGGCATTGAAAACAACCATGTTTTCTCTGTCCCCAATTTGAAATAAGTGAAAGATCAGAGGTTAGTTGCTCCAAGGCTACTCTTCTCGAGTCTATCAAATGCTGTTGGGTGGGACGTTTTTCAAACTGGAAGGAATAATGAAGGAAGTCATCAGCACAGGAGCTGATAGATTTCTCCGTAGAAAATGCAATAATCTTTCTGGTTCCTCTTCTTCACGTTCTTTCTGGCATTTTGCAAAAAAATGTCAACTCTAACTTTGCTTCTTCCTCTTTCCCTTCTTTAATATCTGCCGACGGCACAACTGCTGTTTTACCTTCTTCTAAAGCTGAACTCTTCGCTCAAACTTTTGCCTCTAAATCAACCTTATACGATTCCGGAGCTATTCCTCCTCCTTCAACCCCCTCTAATTCGATTATGCCTAAAATTAGAATTTCTTCTAAAGATGTTATTTCTGCTCTCTCTGAGCTTAACACTAAGAAGGCGTACGGTCCTGATATTATTGCTCCTGTGGTTCTCAAAACTTGTGCTTCCGAGCTTGCACCCTGCCTTGGTAAACTATTTCATCTATGTCTTTCTACTTCAACCTTTCCTTCTTGCTGGAAACGTGCGCTCATTCAGCCTGTGCCGAAGAAGGGGGACCTCTCTCAGCCCTCTAACTATCGTCCTATTTCTTTAACCTCCGTTCTTTCTAAAGTTTTCGAATCTATCCTAAACAGGAAGATTTGGAAACATCTCAATTCTTCTAATCTTATCTCTGATCGCCAGTATGGCTTTCGTAAGAAACGCTCTACTGGTGATCTTCTTTCCCTTCTCTCTGACTCTTGGTCCTCCGCTCTTTGGCATTTCGGTGAATATTTTGCTGTGGCGCTGAACATATCGAAGGCTTTCGATAGAGTCTGGCACAAAGCTTTGATTTCCAAACTTCCCTCTTTCGGAATCTATCCTTCTCTCTGTGGCCTTCTCTCTGATTTCCTTTCTGGTCGTTCTATAGGAGCTGTTGTAGACGGCCACCGTTCATCCTATAAATCTATTAATAGTGGTGTTCCTCAAGGATCTGTCCTATCCCCAACACTTTTTCTCCTTTTCATTAATGACCTTCTCTCTATTACTTCATCTCCTATCCACTCTTATGCTGATGACTCCAACCTTCATTACTCTTTTCATTTTGAAAGGCGCCCCTCCCAGCAACAGTTAATAGAGGCAAGGAGGGTGGCCTTGGAGCAACTAACCTCTGATCTATCTATCTCTCATTTCAAATTTGGGCAGAGAAAACATGGTCGTTTTCAATGCCTAAAAAACTCAATTCCTCCATCTCTCTACTCGACGCAATCTTCCACACAACTACGATATCTTCTTCGAAAACACACAACTCAAACCTTCATCTGTTCTTAATATTCTTGGTGTTTCTTTTTCTCGTGATCTTTCTTGGAAAGATCACATTACCTCTCTTTCTAAACAAGCTTCTAAGAGGTTGGGTGTTCTGAGGCGCCTTCAGTATTTCTTCACACCACCCCAGTTGCTTGCTCTGTATAGGGGTGTTGTTCGCCCCTGTATGGAGTATGCGTCACACATCTGGGGTGGTTCCACTCATACAGCTCTCCTGGAAAAGGTGGAGTCTAGAGCTTTTCGCTTTATCAACTCTCCTGCTCTCACTAATTTTCTCCAATCTCTTTCTGCCCGTCGAAATGTTGCGTCACTCTCTCTATACTATCGCTATTACAATGGACACTGCTCTTCTGAACTCTCTCGTCGCATACCTCCTCCATTAAGAAGGGTTCGTGCGACTCGTTCTTTCTACACAGTCTCATCCTTTCTCTGTCCAACTCTTTGACCCCAGACTTAACCGCTATGCTCAATCTTACATGTACTCTACTGGTAAAGTCTGGAACACACTTCCTTCATCTATTTTCCCAACTTCCTATGACTTAGGCACCTTCAAACGCCGTGTATCAGGTCATGTCGGCCTTTGATTTGACCATGTTCCCGACTTTCCCCCCAACTCTGCTGAAACATTAGTAGGCCTCTGGCCTTTGCCCACCAGAGGCGAAATAAAATATATATATATATATATATATATATATATATATATATATATATATATATATATATATATATATATATATATATATATATATATATATATATATATATATATATATATATATATATATATATATATATATATATAGCTGCTTTTCCACATGATTGAATTTTTACTTACCTTCGTTATTACTTTTTTTCTTTTTCTCTTTTTTTTTAATCCATTAAACTCTTATTATCTTTTTTTGTGGTCATTTGAGAATTGGTGAAGGTTGATTTCTTTCCCATTGTTATAACAAAAAAAACATTGTGGTTCACTTTTTTTTGGAAAAGAATATTTATTAATTGAAAGCCTAGATATATTTGACTTACATTAAACCTCACTTTCTCTTCCTTTATATTTTTAGGTAAAAATAAAATAAAGATTTTGACTTTTAAAAGTTTTTAATTGTTCTGGGCTTAAAGCAATCTGAAAATTTTACAGTTCATTTTTTAAAAGTTTCAAACTATTTTTTTTTTTTTATTTATTTTCTTATTTTCTATTTTTTATCTTTATTTTTAATTAGAGTTTTGCTACTCTTATAAAGTTTTAATTTGATAACATTCCAATCGTTCGGTGGCTCTCACTTTAAACATCTGTTCATTAATTTTGTACCTTTGCAATGGTGTATAAAATAAGTCATAGTAGTCTTTATTTTTGATATCATACTGTCATAAGTTTGACGTCATAAATAGACAAAGTTATATATGTAAGAAAATTTACCTTACTTGTAAGGTTAATTATATATGTACCAATACAGTATCTGCTAACAGATTATATTTAGTCTTGTCAAATATCCTTTATTCGATGAGATGAATGATAATTTTCAGAACTACGTGGGGGATTAGGTCAATCCATCTCCTCTTTACTGTCACAGTTGCGATGGACATTGCTCCTTTAGGATACCTTTTGTGGCTTGTCTTTCAACTCATTCTCACCATTTTTCTGTTCGTCTCTGACCCCAGACCATAATTCTATGCTTATTCTTTCGTACAGTGTGTTTTCTTCATTTTTTTTTCCTTCTTCTTTCCTTTGATATAAAGATTTTTAATTTTTGTGTATATTGACGTATTGTCTTTGATGTGGAAGATGATTTCTGTTAGCCTTTGTTCTCTGGTAGGTGTATTAGAGTCTCGACCCTATTCTGTCAGTTATTAAAAACAAAAAATATGTACAAACATTACTGTGAATATAGATTAATCTGTGAATGTTGATAATTTATTATATTGTATCCAATATATATATATATATATATATATATATATATATATATATATATATATATATATATATATATATATATATATATATATATATATATATATATATATATATATATATATATATATATATATATATATATATATATATATATATATATATATATATATATATATATAAGTAGTAATACTAGCACTATCTTAGATGGAACGGTTTTCAAACCGGATAACCGGACCTGAAAAACGTAGTTTTTCTCCAACTTAAAAAAAAAGTTTCAAAAAATTTTTCCCCAATTTCCAACATTTCCAAGATTTTTCTACCTTTGCGCAACGATTTTCACTATTTTTCCATCAATTTTCACCATTTTTATACCTTTACGCATCGATTTTCACCAATTTTCTATCAATTTTCACCATTTTTCACAAATTTTTCATCAACTTTAACCATTCTTAACCAAATTTTCCATCAATTTTGACCAATTTTCCGCGATTTTCTACCTTTACGCCACGATTTTCGGGCTTGCCCCGGATTTAGTCGGAATTCAGCCAGGATTTCACACGGATTTAGTCGGAATTTCGCTCGGATTTGGGAATTTCAATATAAACTTTTCTTAAGATTTCTTTCAAAATGTTCGTACTAAAAACCTATAAAGGAAGGTTCGCATTTCATTTGCAAACCATATTGTTAGAAATAGAAACGCTCGCGCAGTAATTGTGCATACAGAATTCTCTAGTCCGTTATATTAAGCATCCGTTTGCAAAGTTTTTGCAAAATACACACGCTATTTTCTCGTTTTAAATAACTAATCAAAATTGTATGACTTTTTTTTTTTACGTTAAATAGCTCTTCATTGGAGTGTTATTATAATAAGTAATTTATTAAATATTCAATCCTATTAAAAAAATTAAGAAATAAAAAGTAATAAATAACAGCTATACACTAGCTAGTTGTACATAATGATGGTTGCACAAACCTGCAACCGGCTCACGAGATCAGCCTTTGATATATATATATATATATATATATATATATATATATATATATATATATATATATATATATATATATATTATATATATAATATATATATATATATATATATATATATATATATATATATATATAATAAATCAGTAAAAGAAGCTTATACTCAATCCACCAAAATTGAGCAATGCCAGTCGCAACAATCAAAGGCCGACTTGTAACGATGCATATACAGCATTTGATAGTTTGTAAGTTAAAGAAATTGAGAGAAATAGAAAGGGAAGAGTGTTCCAGATTTTACCAGTAGAATACATGTATGAATGAATTTTGAAGTATGTATTGCATGGGGTGAAAGGGTTGGACTGAGAAAGAATGAGTGAAATTTTGTAGATAAAGGAGTCGCACTAATTATCCTTAAAAGAGGAGGTATGCCATTAGTGAGTTCAGAAGAGAAGCGTTTGTTTTAATAGTGTTGGTTTAAGAGTGAAGAAATTGTGATATTCATTTAGAATAGTAGAACTGGTAAGTAAAAAAGCCCTAGACTTCACCCTTTCAAGAAGATCTGTGTGAATGAAACCACCCCAGATATATGATGCGTACTCCATACAAGGTCGAACGACAACCCTATACAGATGAAGCAACTTTAATTATGAAAAGGAATCCTGAAGGAATCTCAGTGAACTCTACCTCTTAAAAACTAGATTGCAAAAAGAATGAAAAAGAAATATGAAAAGGTTTAGCTCCGCTCCGGGATGACTCAAGTTGTGTCTTTTTAATAGATATTTCTGTTTGTGTGGGTAAGAAAGAGCATAAGAGTGGGTAGGTTGGTACTGAGTAACAGATAGACTACCATCAATAAAAAAAAAGTCGATCATAACATACCCACACACACATACACACACACACACACATTCCCACTCACACACACACTTATATATATATGTATGTATATATATATATATATATATATATATATTATATATATTATATATATAATATATATATATATATATATATATATATATATATATTATATATATATATATATATATATATATATATATATATATATATATGTGATGGATCGGATGTCATATTTTCTCATATGGGGATGCGGATAACGATGTGGATGTTGAATTTTTGTGAGGTGCGGATGCGATTTGGATGCGGATGTTGAATTTTCGAAAAGTGCGGTATGTGGATGCAGATGAGATGTTGAATTTTCGAAAGTGCGGATGCGGATGCGGATGCGGATGTTAAATTTTCGAAAAGATGCGGATGCGGATGCGGATGTTAATTTTGATGAGGATGCGGATGCGGATGCGGATGTTAATTTTGATGAGGATGCGGATTTGTGCGGATGCGATGTTAATTAATTATATATATATATATATATATATATATATATATATTATATATATATATATATATAATATATATATATATTATATATATATATATATATATATATATATATATATATATATATATATATTTCACTATCACCTTTCCCACTTTCGTGGGGTGGTGCCCGCCACAATTCCCTTACAAACATAACTATTCTTACCTTTCAACGCTTTCACCACCTCCCTCCATCTCTGTCTCCACAAATCTTCTACCCTCGTCTAAACTCAAATTCCTTCCATCAAAATCACTCTCACTCCATCCATCCATCTCCACCTTCGGCCTTCCCCTCCCCCTACCCTTCCCCTATCTACATCGGATCTACGTACCTTGCCAACCATTCTGTTCTCTTTCATTCTTCACATATGTCCAAACCATTTTAGCACATCCTCCTCCTCTCTATCAATTACACCCTTCTTCCATTTACACATCTCCCCTTATTCTTTCATTTCTAATCCTATCAATCCTTCTCAATTTATATATCGCTCTCAAATCTTTCATCTCAAAGACATTGAAACTTTTTCTCGACCGAGCACTTATCGTCTATGTTTCACACACATACAATACAGAAGGTGAACACATAAATTCAAACATTCTTATCTTTATTTCTTTCGAAATTTTTCCTTTCTTCCATACTTTTCTTAGGCCCCCAATACTTTCATTCCTTCTACCACTCTGTTCTTTATTTCTTTTTCCGTCCCACCCTTACCTTCCATCCAACATTACTAGATATTTGAATTCATTCACCTCCTCAAGTTTCCATTCTCACACTTCTACAAACCAATTCCTCCCTCCACATTTCCTCATCCCCACCTCCAATCCTCATAACTTTATTCTTCGCTGGATTGAATTTCAATCTCGTGTTTGCACATTTCCCTTCAAACTCTCTCACAAGTATTCTCATCTTTTCTCCAGATTCTGCCACCAACACATGCCGCATCATCTGCAAAAAGTAAAACATTCACTTCACATTCACCCTCCATATTTCTCAACGTAATACTCTTCCCTTCTCTCTCTCTCCATTTTTCTAAGTAAACCATTCATCAATAGATTAAATAACATGGAGATATTACAAACCCCTGTCTCAATCCCACTCCTATGCTAAACCAATCCGATAGTTCTCTCTTCACCCTCACTCTTGATCTACAATTCGCATATATATATATATATATATATATATATATATATATATATATATATATATATATATATATATATATATATATATATATATATATATATATATATATATATATATATATATATATATATATATATATATATATATATATATATATATATATATATATATATTATATATATATATATATATATATATATATATATATATATATATATATATATATATATATATATATATATATATATATATATATATATAGTGATTGATCGGATGTCATATTTTCTAATTTGCGGATGCGGATGCGGATGTTGAATTTTGGAGAAGTGCGGATGCGGATGCGGATGCGGATGTTGAATTTCCGAAAGTGCGGATGCGGATGCGGATGTTGAATTTTCGAAAATGCGGATGCGGATGTTGATTTTTGTGCGGATGCTCCGCATCCTCGCATGCGGATGCGGATGCGGATGCGGATGCCATCACTAATATATATATATAATCTCATGCACGCACCTGTTTTTTCCACGAAAAATGTTAATGACATTGACACAAATCCTTAATTGAAAAAGTGAAATAAGTAATCGTTTTGTTATTATTATTATTATTATTATTATTATTATTATTATTATTATTATTATTATTATTATTAACAGGATTCTAGTATTAGCAGCAGTAGTATGTTAATTTTAATTTGAAAAGTCTAAATATCCAAATTACATCTTTTTCTGAAGCCTAGAGAGAATGAAGAACAACACAAATATAATCCCATAACCTCAATGATAGGCGGGGGTGGGAAGGGGTGAGAGGAAGTGGGAGGTGTTCAGATGGGCAGTGCTTCAAAAGCACTATATTGGAAAATCTATTATGGTCAATATTATATATATATATATATATATATATATATATATATATATATATATATATAATATATAATATATATATTATTATATATATATTGCGAGAAAACAAAGAAGACTTGTCACCTTTGGCTTTTTGGCTTTGTGGATAGCTCAGCGGTAAAACGCAGGGCATGTTGATTTTCAGCTGCAACATGCAGTGATTCCACCACAGGAGTGGCAAGACTTCTTTGCTTTCCCGCAATTGATCTATATTTTCTAGCTTATTAACTGCGGTTATTGTCATCGTAAAGTATACTATATATATATATATATATATATATATATATAATATATATATATATATATATATATATATATATATATATATATATTATATATATATATATACCACGAACCACACACACACACACACACACACACAACACACACACACATTAGCTATCTTAGAGTTATCTTTCAAATAGTGTTACGCTGTGGCACAACGACCTTAAAATTTAAATGACTAGTTTTATTTA